>JAMZAV010012489.1:0-16722 GCA_024449915.1 Sweltsa coloradensis | reverse complement strand
TTTCTTTAATAAAAAAAAATCAAAAACCGCCCCCGGCCTAGCCAATAAAAAAATTTTAAATTACACAGTAAAAGTTCCATTAGGCTATAGACTAGATAAATAAATACTTACACTACATGTTTGACAAGCCCTAGGCCTTTCTAGCCAACCCTAGGCCAGCACTTCCTTGTTTTGACACACTTCCCGCACAAATAACTAGTTTTGATTACTACAAGCCTAATGCAGATAAACAATGGTATGATATTTCCTGGGCCCTATTCCAAAATTTACGGCAATAATAAGCTTTTTCTTTACTTTTAATAACCTCACCCAATCTCCTGTCACTTTTAATAAAAATGTAAAACAAAAGATGGTGAAAATTTTCAATATTCTTCTGATTATCTGATGATTTACATGGCTGTGGGTCAAGGCCGTCTAGATATATCGCTTCCCTCGTGTGGGTGCAGTGTAATAGTGTCAAGATTAGATTAGTTGTGCGTTTGTTGTTACATGGGAAAGTTTTAATAGGATGTGAGTTGCCTAGACTTAACCAGTCCTTATACCGTCGTTATACCATGGTTATACCACCTATACCCAGGATGTACATGAATCCGGGCCTAGATATTTTACATCCTATTGTTATTGCTAATACCATAAAAATTAAATCAACTTTAAAAAAAATATTATATTTTAACAAATAATTTTGTAATGGAACTTGAAAAAGTAATAAGATCACACACATAACAAAAACTTGTAGAAATACAGCCAAACCTTACACACTCAAAAGGAAATGAGATCTAAAAAAGGGCCAAGCTCATTTTACCCTTCCACATTTGCGCATTCTTAATTCATAAACGTACAGTGTCCCATAACAGCATCCTCGAAAAGCTTGGCAAAATAGAATTTGCATGTTTACGTTTAAATTAATTACAAAAAAAGAACTTGGATAAACTACTACGTTAAATTAATAATCGCAAATTCTATTTTGCCAAGCTTTTCGAGGATGCTGTTATGGGACACTGTACGTTTATGAATTAAGAATGCGCAAATGTGGAAGGGTAGATGAGCTTGGCCCTTTTTTTTTAGATCTCATTCCTTTTGAGTGTGTAAGGTTTGGCTGTATTTCTACAAGTTTTTGTTATGTGTGTGTTTGGATAGTCGGGAAACACTCCCGTAGGTGGAATGGTTAATATTTAATACAATCCAGAAATAATTATGCCTTAATGATTCCACGATAAAAAATGGAAATGAATTCTTGAGTTAAATTAAATAAATTAGTGAACATAATATAAATAATACATAAAAACGCAAATAGTTTCTATTGTATTTTTATAGTGAGAAATCACTGGTGCCGGTGTTGTGGTGACTACACACCCAGCGGCACTGACCTCAAAATCATGTTCAAGTAAAATGTAGAAAACTGCAAGCTAAAAATTATATGATTATGCACAACACTTTTTGAAGCAAGAAATCAGCAAAAGCAGTTGAAAATCGAAATATATTTGGTTCTCATTCGATTTCGTCGTTTCAACATCCTTATTGTGCTGTTATGTTGCCAGTATTCTTTAGTTTTCCAGATTCAATCAACTCTTTGAATTCATCGTGTTTTGGCGGTGTAACTGTAATTGCAAAGTAATTGAACAGGATTTCCAAGCAGGCTGTTGGTAGAAACCTGAAAACAAAAGCAATGTATCTGTATTTGATTCATTGTATATTATTTTGTTTGCACAGGTCTACCTACGGATATTCTATTAGGAGATAGCTGAGACGTGCGTTTGGCGAGGCAATAGTTTACTCGCGACATTTCTGTTCATTTTGATAGGCGATCTAGCGCCAGGGCTATCGCTTTTGTTTTGTATTTAGTGTCCTACGTAAGTTGTCCTGTCACTTTTAACTATGGCCGAGAAAGCACTCAAAACTAAACTTGAAAATAAATTAGCCAGTCTCGATGTACGTAAACAACGAGAATTCCGTAAGCTTCAAACGCTCTTTGACCTAACTAAGGAAATACCAGGAAACGCAGCCAAAGCAACAACCTTCAAAGTGAGATTTGAACACATCGATAACATTTCCGAAGAATTTACCAAAATCCACGCAGAAATCGTTGAAACTCAATTACTTCTTGATTCTGAGACTGTTGTTGACTCGAAAGTCTTAGATTCATTCGACGATATTTATTATGAGGTGAAAGCATTTGCAGAGTCACTTAAGGCTCCGGAAACTGCAACATCAGCTAGGGATGCCAGGCCCACCCCTCTTTTACCCAAAATAAATATTCTTAGGTTTGATGGCAGCTATCAACATTGGGTGTCATTTTACGATACTTATCGCTGCTTAATCAATGACAATGAGTCACTTACGAACACAGAGCGATTCCAATACCTTATCACGTTAGTGAGCGGACCGGCTACAAGCATTGTATTGAGTCTGCCTATTACAGATGCTAATTACGTAATTGTTTGGCAAGCTCTAATAGAGAAATACCACAACAAACGAGTCCTTGCCACTTAATATCTAGACAAAATGTTTGAGTTTAAAGCACTCACGTCTGAGTCTTTATCGGGACTAAACTCATTTCTAGAAACTTTTCAAGAGTGCGTCGTAGCCCTTCGTCACCTAAACATTCCTGACTTAGGTGACTTTGTATTATAATACATAGCATTACACAACTTGGACCGACCAACTCGGAAGCTGTTTGAGATGCAATTGCAATTGACGGACATACCAAGTTATGACAGTTTGATGAAGTTTATTCAAGGTCATGTTAAAGTCCTTGAACTATCTAACATTGACAAGACTTCCTATAAGTCTCCCTCTGTGAAGCCTACGCAATCTAGCCGGCTATCACATTCATTTGATAATAAAGTTGTTCACGGTCGTTCATTCGTGGCGGCTGTTCAACCCACTACCAAATCTTACCCGTGCTGCAAGCAACAACATTCTATCTATAAATGTCCTGAGTTTTTAGCTCTTGATCCTAGTCGACGCCACGATCGAGTGCGATCTTTACGTTTATGCATGATAACGCAATGTCCTTCAAACACGTCGTGTTTACAATGCAACTATCGTCATAACACACTACTGCATTATAGTAGCCAAACACAACATGACCCAAATGTTGTATCACCTTCAAGTTCTGACACAGGGAGGTCATCAACCTCGACGAGTACATCGTGCCATGCCCTCGCCACTCAGGTAGCCTCCACCTTTGTGTTGTTAGGTACAGCTGTTGTTCACTGCAAGGACAATTTTGGTTCTTACCAACCGGTAAGAGTTCTAATTGATTCAGGAGCTCAGTCGTCGTTCATCACCTCAAGTTGTGCTAAACGTCTTGGGCTGCCTGTTTCTACGCTCACCTAGTAACATTGCTGGTCTAAGTCAGACATGTGTCCAAACCACGGGAGTTTCATTTTGTACAATCAAGCCTAGAGATTCGGATCACCCTAGGTTGATGACAGATGCTATCGTTTTTGTCTACCATTACCTCGAACATGCCTGTTATTCACGTTCCTCTTTCTTCCTGCGCCCAATTTAAACATTTAATTTTGGCTGATCCACAATTCAATCTTCCCGGACCTATTGATTTTCTTCTTGGTGCCGACTTATATCCGGAGGTCTTCATTGGTCCCAAGGTTAGTGGGTATCCTTCAGCCCTTCTTAGTATTTACGGCTGGGTCATCATGGGTAGGATGGACTCTCCATCGAGATCGCCTTCCACTGTCACCACGTTGCTAGCCTCAGTTGATTCTTCACTTGAGTTCAACATGAGGAGGTTGTGGGAAGTTGAAGAACCTCCACAAGCCAAGATAGCCGTTGACCCTGCTGACATTTATTGTGAAGAGTTTGTTTACTAAATGTCATTATCGTGATAACACTGGTCGGTATGTGGTTCCCTTGCCGTTTTAACGAAGATGCACCTACACTAGGCTCTTCCTATCCACGTCCACTCTCTCGCTTCCAGCCACTTGCACGTCGTCTTACTCGACAACCTTGAACTTCAGAAACCTTATGCAGAGTTCATGCGGGAGTATGAAGATCTGGGACACATGGAAGAGGTATCCTCTTCTTCTAATTCGTCGCAGTTTGTTATTCCTCATCATCCCGTTCTCAAGTTGTCAAGTTCTACCACTAAGCTACGTGTTGTTTTTGACGCATCTGCTAAGCTTCATGCATCAGATCGCTCAACGATATCCTCCATACAGGACCAAAGCTTCAAGCCGATATAACAGATGTTATTCTCAAATTCCGAATGCACCCGGTTGTATTCTCGGCTGACATTTGCAAGACGTATCGGCAAATCTTTGTTTTACCAGAGCACAGGCTGTTCCAACATATTTTATGGTGGAGTTCATCTGACTCCTCATAAAGCGTTTCGAATTGCACACCGTTCCCTACGGAGTCTCATCTCCCCCTTGGTTGGCTATAAGAATACTTCATCAGCTAGCTCGAGATGAAGGTGCAAAGTATCCGGATGCAGCAAAGATCCTTCAAGAGGACATCTATGTTGATGATTTATTGACTGGAGCAGATTCAATTGAAGAGGCGCTCTTTCTTAAAATCAACTTATGATCTCCTAAAGCCAGGCGGTTTCCAACTGCGGAAATGGAGCAGCAACTGCCCGGAAATCTTGATGATGTCCCACTGATAGACAGGGAGGTTTATCTTGCATTGACTTCTCCTGACGATTCAGTTGTGAAAATTCTAGGCACCACTGGGATGCACAGGCGGACGAATTTTCATACAACGTTTCTATGAAAATGACGTTCACACCAGACGAGCATTACTGTCCGTCCTCGCACGCATCTATGATCCACTGGGTTGGGTCACACCAGCAGTCTTCACTGCCAAATGCATTATCCAAAAATTGTGGTCCCTTGGCTCGGTTGGGACGATCCTATACCTCAAGCGATTCACGACCAGTGGATGGTGTTTGCAAACCAACTCGACGAATTAGCAAAAACTAAGAATCGAACGTTTCATATTTTGGTCCACGAACGTAAAAGCCAACCTAGTTGGATTCTGCGATGCCTCGGAACAAGGTTACTCTGCAGTGATCTACCTTCACACATGTGATTCTCATTTCAACACTAATGTAAGCTTGCTAATGGGAAAATCAAAGGTAGCCCATTGAAACTCTTTCAATTCCTCGCCTGGAATTGTGCGGAGCCGTGCTCCTCTCAAAATTGTTGCAGTATGCCATGCCCATACTCAGCATCAAGATTAATTGTATCGGTATCTATGCTTTCTGCGATTCGGCCACAGTCTTGGCGTGGCTTCGTACGCCCCCATTTAAGCTGAAACCATTCGTGTCTAACCGTGTCTTCCAGATCCTTGCGGCGACCGAGCCGTCAATATGGAATTATGTTTCATCACATCATAACCCAGCTGACTGCGCTAGCAGAGGGCTAACTCCAAAACAGCTACTCACTCATCCCTTGTGGTGGGGGGGTCCAATATGGTTGTTGTCCAAACAAGAAGAATGGCCCATTGCAACTGTACCATGCCTACAGCCTTGCGACATTCCCGAAGTCAAAACTTCATTCAACATGTTGGTAAAGACGAATGCACCCATTGCGTCCGATGTTTTGGAGAGATTCTCCACTCTGACTTACCTCCAACGCGTTACAGCTTGGTGTTTAAGATTTGCAAGGAGCGCACAATCATCAGTTAGTTTGCGTTTGCACGGAACGTTGACGCTAACCGAGCTACGCAAAGCATTCCAACTATGGATTAAAAGTTCAGCAAGATCATTTCGGCAAAGATTTACAGTTGATAGCAAAGAAGTTACCGTGCTCTCCTTCTTTGCAGCGATTAAATCTCTTCATCCATCTATCAGGATTGATTCGAGTAGGATGTCGACTGCGGAATGCATCTTTACCATACAAATCCCGTCATCCCTTGCTGCTGCCGTGAAAGAACCATTTTACAAACCCCATAATCGACCATTACCATCGCTCATACCTGCATATCGGAACCACGAGCTTTGCAAAGTGTGTTACAACGCCACTTTGGGTACTTGCAGCTCGCCGAGTTATTCGCTCAAGACTATCAAAGTGTGTCATATGCCACAAGATGAGGGCCTCCCACTCCCAGCCTCTCATGGGAGATCTTCCAGCTTCGAGAGTGGAACAAGGACGTCCATTTTAGAACGTGGGAGTTGATTTTGCTGGCCCATTTGGCATTAAAGAGAGTAAGAGAAGGAATGCTAAGATATCCAAGGCCTACATGTGTCTGTTTGCATGGCAACGAAGGCAGTGCATTTAGAAGTTGTTTCTGACTTATCACTCCTGCTTTTCTTGCTGCTCTGGACCGATTTGTCGCTAGACGTGGGTTATGCACTATCATATACTCGGACTGCGGCACTAACTTTGTCGGAGCCAATAGATATTTTGCTGGGAATATCTAAATATCTGCATGACGAATCAAAACAGATCGCTAACGCAACTGCTGCTAGAGGCATCCTATGGCACTTCAACCCCCCTTCCGCGCCTCACTTTGGTGGGTTATGGGAGGCTGGAGTACGCTCAGTGAAGTATCACTTGCGCCGTTGTAGTTAGGTTTAACAAGCTCTTACGTTCGAAGAGCTCACAACTTTGCTTAGCAAAATAGAAGCTATTCTAAATTCGAGGCCCTTATTTGATCTGTCACCGGATGCCAATGAGTTCGATACGCTGACTCCGGGTCATTTTCTTATCGGAGCTCCAAGTTTCGCTTCCAGAAGAGATTGTTGATGATATTCCATTGAATAGACTGTCTCGTTGGCAACTGATCCAGAAGGCGTCCCAACAATTTTGGAATTTTGGAATTTTGGAAAATGGAATATCTGCAAACTCTGCAACAACGTCAGAAATGGTCCTTGTCCAAACCAAATTTGAAACCTAACGATCTCGTCATCATCAATGACGGAAAATCTCCACCATTGAAATGGAAACTGGGGAGAGTAATCGAGGTCCATCCTGGATCGGACCAAGTGGTACGAGTCGCCACCGCTAGCACATCTCAGGGAACAGTTACTCGACCGGTAATGAAGCTATGTCCACTACCAGCCGTAGAGTGAACCCAGCCCTTGAGACGTTTTTATTCTTTTATATTTTCGAAATAGACTTACCTTGGTTAGAAATCTTATCTTTCTTCCATTTTTTTTTTGGAGTTAGAAACCTCACTTTGGTTTCGGTGGGGGGTATGTTTAGGATTAGAATTTTGAATCTATTTTCCCTCCCTTCCATATCCTTACGCAGCACTGCAAATATAAACTGTAGTACAAACCAGTCCGGCAACTACGTCATTAATATCATGTGAGTTAGTTCAAGTTCGCGTCATTCGCCCTAGGCAGGCGCCCCCCTTCACTGCCGAGCTACAGTGGTGTGTAGACCACATCGTGTGTTTATAAGTTTAAAATTATTATTAGTGGAAAAGTCAAGACGTCGGAACCAACCAAGCCGAGCTGTGCTGTGCCTTGACCAACAAGTGACTTTAAGGTGAGTGCGGCTTCCTAAACAACAACATTCATTCCTAAACTCTACTGCTCCTAACGCCAACCTCCGGCGACAATTTATTTTACAATTTTTACATTTGTATTGTCTCCCTGCATAGACAGTGAGTGTGCATGAATGTATTTGAGAGCTTCGACTTGTCTTTTTTTGATGTATTTTATTTATTTATTTATTTATTTATTTATTTATTTATGTATTTATTTATTTATTAAACGTCTTGTTATGACAATGATGAGATGAGTGATGAGTGTGCGATGTGTGATGCGTGATGCGTGTGCAAGTATGCATGACTGTATTTGAGAGCTTGGACTTGTGTTTTGTGATTGAATGACTATGAGTGATGATGAGTGGTAAGTGATGAGTGATGAGTGATGAGTGGTGAGTGATGAGTGATGAGTGATGTGTGATGAGTGATGAGTGATGAGTGATGAGTGATGAGTGATGACTGATGAGTGTGTGTGGTAGGGTGTGAGTTATGACTGTCTGTAATTTGTACGTTACTATGTATGTACGTGTGATTTTGTTTGCCTCTTATTAATTTATTTTATATTTGCCTACATACTTGAGACTGAGCTATACCTCAATAATTTCTTGACCTCAATATATATTTGTCACAGAGAACCGTTAGGCCTACAGCAATTAGTATACGAAATGAAATTCTTTTGAACATATGAATCATGTCTGATGTACTCTGGACGCGAACGTAAGCTTGAGGAAGGAGAGAGGTGGAGGGGGAAGAGTCAAGTGCTCAAAGAGAAAGTCATAATAATATATGTCAGTCATCTTCGTCACATCACCATGAGCAGTCGTAATCTAATGGTTAGAGTGCGTGACTGTGGTTATGAAGAACCCAGGTTCGAATCCCAGCACTCCCAACTTTTTTACAATTGGAAATCACTTGGAAAAATTATATTAAATATATATGAGTTCATTAAACTATAAATGTGCAGTCGAAGATGTCGGCTACGTTCCAAAAAATATGATTAAATAAATATGACATCACACTGTTGGGTGGTGTGGTGTTTGATGGGGGGGGGGAGGGGTTTAAAGGCCTCACACTGTTGGGTGGTGGTCAGCCGTCCAGAGTGTACCCAGGGCCCCAGGTTATCGCCAACGGTGATTGAGGTCAAATCTATTTCTAGCCGTCCAGATCGCCTTCTATACTACTCGGGTAGATGAAGGAATTTTAAGAGCTGTTAGTTAAAATCAATTCCAGCATCGTCAATGACAGGAAAACTTTGATTAAAAATACTTGCAGTCAGGATTGAAGGTCCCTCTGTCCCTGAGGCACAAAGAGCGACTCACATACTCTTTCAAGTATATGGTGGGGTTTGAATAATACAACATAAGCCATGTGTTCAGGTTTGCGTGTTTGAATTATTGGGATTTAAACAATAATGTTATTGCTGAAATTACTAAAAATTGGTATTGGTTCAGGTGAATGGCAATGAATGGAGGTTAGGATCAAATGAAATGAGACAACGTTGTTTGCGATTCGGATAAAAATAATTATGTTGTTATTAACGTTTGGAGTTATTGCAGTCAATACACCATCATCATTATACAACATATTGTATTGTCAATAGTTTAGAGACAATATATTATACAATATCATTGGGTAATATTTAGTACAACATACCAAAAATTAAAGTCTAATTCTACTTGCCGAGCGTTACACCCGGTCAAGTAATATTTTTTTGGATTGTTGGTGTACGTGAAATGCAATATACAACCAAGATAGTCGCATTTTTATATTTTATTGTAAAAGAATCAATCGTAATAGAAAATCTTTATAACGATAACTATTTAGCATGAAATGTGTTTTCAAAATGAGGGAACCAGTAGCAATTGACATTGATCTAATTTGGACTACACGAAAAAAAGTTACGGCCAACAAGTGATGTAGTAAAATGGAAGTTGAAGGTTGTCAAGCAAGCATTGTTTATGTTGTGTATTCTAACTAAAAGATTCAGCAATATATCAGCTCTTTTTTCAGGGCCAAGGTTGCCGGCGACTATTGACAGAGTTCGCCTCTAGTTTCGGGGAGTAAAATGCTCCCTCACATACTAACTGATGTTTGCGAGATGGACTTTATCTCTTTCCTCGTCTTTTACGATAAGCAGAGCCATGCTCTGGGCCAAATTGTAGCCCGGGACCAGGCGAAGGTAATAAAACGTAAATTGGTAAAATACATTTTATGTTTCCATGGTACAAAATGTATCAGCATTTTTGCTTTTAAATAAATGACAATAAAATATAAAAATTTGAATTTGACACCATAGTTAAAGCTTTGAACTCCACAACACATAGAAAGGTATATTTAATTTTTACCAATAATTAAATAATGTTTTAAAAATAAACCAGCAATAGCGTTTGAATTTAAATTCAAATAGGTTTTATTCAAATCCTTCCTCTCAACACTCATTGTATTGCTATACTGCCAGTTTTCTTAAGTGTGCCAGATTCCATAGTCTCTTTGAACTCATCGCGTTTCGGAAGTGTTATTCTAAGTGATGAGTAGTCCAGTACAATCTCTGAGCAGACTGTTGGCAGAAACCTGAAAACAAAAGCAATGCGTACCTCATGGTGGATACTATTCTATTCGACTAGGCGATTATTTCAATAGTGGAAACATATGGCTCTCACTTTTCAAAGTAAAAAGCAATGTTTCAATCTTTTTTAGCAATTGTGATGTAAATCATTTCAAACAATAATATAAATAAGCAGTACCAGTTTGTGTAAATCGATATGGTGGTCGACACGTCCAAACGTACAAGTCTATACTAGGGAAACGCTTAAGTCCCGCCGCGTTGTCGGATGAGCGTAATTGGTGCATTGAGCTGACATGTGTTATGCGGATTTATGTTGTTCTGTGAAAAAATTATGACTATGTTAAAGATTTTTTTAAAATTTAAATTAAATTATATAAAAAATAAACTTAAATTTTAATTCTTTTTAATTAATCGTAATTTAAAAAAAAGAAAAAATCGAAAAATTGCGATTTTTATAAGAAATAATTTTGATTGCTAAATTTCACCGAAATTTTCATTAAATTAAGGTTCTGTGAAAAAAATCATAAAAATCGGACAAAGCATGTAGGTGTTATAAGTAGAAGAAATTTTTTAAAAATTTAAAAAAATCGTAAAATTGCGATTTTCATGAGAAATATTTTTTCGATTGCGCTCAAAAACGTGGCAGTTCTAAGTTCAGAGATTTCGAAGGCCTCCATAAAATTTCATCGCAATTGGAGTATTGGTTTAGCCGGAATCGTGTTAACAAACACACAAAAATACAAAAATACAAAAAAAAGAAAGAAAGAGAGAAAAAAAAAACATTCCGGATTTTTTTCTCCAGTGTAGTGAAATAGATTTCTCCAGTGTAGTGAAATAGAATCTTCGCTCATCCAAAAATACAAGCAACCGTAACGAACGTGTTTTTGAAAACCTTGAATCAAATTTAAACGCAACACTTTGGGCTCCACTATAAAAAGTCCAATATCTATGTGAAACATTATGTATATTTTTATTGTTGGATTAACGTACCCAGTGATTTTTACTGCGTAGCAAAACTTTAATTTGCTACCTGGAGCAATTGACTTCAGTGGGTGTTTCCCTTTTTTTAGGGCGTGACTAGCGTAGCAGGAGCAGCCTTATAGGTTTTCTTCTTCTATTCCTTCTCAATAGGGCAAACGGTTACTCCGATAGGCCTTTCGCGGAGACGAGTTTAGGCGTTCAGCTTTTTTTTTTTTTCCGGGTAAACGGTTTATAAAACCGCTATTAACAAACTTTTTACTAACGTTAATAAAGAATAAATATATGATATTCAGTACAAATATTCCTAAATTAATTCATTGAGAGTGAATTAAAAATTTCTGAAATCCCCGTAAAATACTCCATTTTGGTCAACTTCGTGAATTAATTCCAAGTGTACAGATTTTTTACGTAAATTTTCATACTGGATTTCAACGTTTAAAATCAATGTGAACGCGCAGGTTAGTTTGGTGTTATCGTAAGATAAACCTTTACCACCTATGTAAACCCACAGGATACACTGTTAGGTGAGAATTTCCAGAATTGAAACCCATGTTTTGGATTTCTCATTTTATCACGTTTTGGACTTAGGTCTTGTAATGGATCTTTAAGGCTTATTTTTTAAAACTCAGTGCGGACATCAATATTTAAGTACTTAATTAATATTCATGCCAAATTTGGTAATGATAAGTGGATGAGCGTAGCGAAAGTAGCGAGCGAAGCGAAGATTCCATTTCACTACACTGGAGAAAAAAATTCGGAATGTTTTTTTTTTGTATTTTTTAGTGTTTGTCCACACGATTTCGGCTAAGCTGATAACTCCAACTACGATGAAATTTTATGGAGGCCTTCTAAATCTCTGAACTTAGAACTGCCACGTTTTTGAGCGCAATCGAAAAATTATTTCTCATTAAAATCGCAATTTTACGATTTTTTTCGATTTTTAAAAAAATTCTTCGACTTATAACATTTACACGCTTTATCCGATTGTTATGATTTTTTTACAAAACCTTAATTTTACGAATTTATATATTCCTGTGAAATTTGAGCGCAATCGAAAAATATTTTTTTATGAAAATCGCAATTTTAGGCATTTTTCGTTTAAAACCATTTTTCTTCGACTTATAACATCTAAATGCTTTATTCGATGTAACGATTGTAATGATATTTTCACAGAACCTGAATTTTATGAATTTATATATTTGTGTAAAATTTGAGCGCAATCGAAAAATAATTTCACATGAAAATCGCAATTTTATACTTTTTTCGTTTAAAAAAAACATACGCTCATCCAACAACGCGCCTGAAAAAGCGTTTGCGAAGCTTCCTACTATATTTTCAATCGTTCAGCAGAAATCATCAACACCTGAGTGCGGGCATTTGAGTTGGGACAACCTTTGTAATTAATGAACTCTTGGACCTGTCTTGATCCCGGGTAAGATGATGAAAATCGCATTGATTTTTGGATGAGCGTAGCGGGCGAAGCGAAGATTCCATTTCACTACACTGTAGAAAAAAATCCGGAATAATTTTTTTTTCTTTCTATTTTTTCTGTATTTTTGTGTGTTTGTCAGCACGAGTCCGGCTAAACCGATACTCCAAATTGCGATTAAATTTTCTGGAGGCCTTCGAAATCTCTGAACTTAGAACTGCCACGTTTTTGAGCGCAATCGAAAAATTATTTTTCATGTAAATCGCAATTTAACGTTTTTTTTCGATTTAAAAAAATCGACTTATAACACCTATATGCTTTATCCGATTTTAATAATTTTTTCACAGAACCATAATTTTATGAAGATATTCGTGTTAAATTTGAGCGTAATCGAAAAATTATTTGTCATGAATATCGAATTTTTACTGTTTTTTTCTTTTAAAAAAAAAGTTTTTTGACTTATAACACCTACATGCTTTATTGTATTGATTTTTTCACAGAACCTTAATTTTATAAATTAATATTTTCCTGTTAAATTTGAGCTCAATCGAATAATTATTTCTTATGAAATTTGCAATTTTACGATCTTTTTCTTTTTTTAAATTACGATTAATTAAAATTTACAAAATTAATGTTATTTTTTTATTTAATTAAATTTAAAAAAAGACGACTTAGTTATGATTTTTTTACAGAACAACAGAAAATACGCATAACACATGCACCAATTACGCTCATCCAACAACGCGCCTGAAAAAGTGTTTGCGAAGCTTCCTAGTTCCTAGTGTACTAGGAAAACGCTCAAGTCCCGCCTTGTTGTTGGATGAGCGTAATTGGTGCATTGAGCTGCCATGTATTTTGCGGATTTTCTGTTGTTTTGTGAAAAAATAATTACAAAGTTCAATATTTTTTTGAATTAAATCAAATTAAATAAAAAACAAACTTAAATTTTTATTTTTTTTAAAGAAAACGCACTAATTTTAAAAAAAGAAAAAAGAAAAAATTGCGATTTTTATATAAGAAATAATTATTCGTTTGCGCTCAAACTTCACACGAATATATATATTCATAAAATTAAGGTTCTGTGAAACAAATTTTACAATAGGATAAAGCATGTAGGTGTTACAAGTCAAATATTGTTAAAAAAAACACAATTTCTATTTTCATAAAAAATAATTTTTCGATTGCGCTCAAATTTCACACGGATATCTTAATTTATAAAATCAAGGTTCTGTAAAAAAACCATTAAAATCGGATAAAGCATGTAGGTGTTATAAGTAAAAAATAAAATAAAATAAAAAAATCGTAAAATTGCGATTTTCATAAGAAATAATTTTTTGATTGCGCTCAAAAACGTGGCAGTTCTAAGTTCAGAGATTTCGAAGGCCCCCACAAAATTTCTCCGCAAATGGAGTATCGGTTTAGCCGGAATCGTGCTGACAAACACACAAAAATACAGAAATAAAGAAGAAAAAAAACATTCCGGATTTTTTTCTCCAGTGTAGTGAAATGGAATCTTCGCTACGTTTGCTACGCTCGCTACGCTCATCCAAAAAAATTTAGTGCAATGTTTTTTCACTCTCTACACTCAGACGACTAATTTGATTTTGATGCAACTTTCATAAGTCTTCGGAATAAATTAGCTCATAAGTTAAACGACACTATTTATCACTTAATTTAATCGAAATATTTCAATTTAAATCTGACATTCCTCTCAAATTAAAAACAAATCCTTAATAATTGCAGAGTAAAGTTGCGAGGTCAAGTAAATTTTTGGCTGGAACCCGTAAGGCTAAAAATATCGTCTTGTAATTTTGGTAGATATTGTTACATAGTAACAAACTGGGTTATACTACATCGTTACGCTTAACAATATCATTCTGTTGGCAATAGCAAAAGAACACCGAGCAAGATTAAATGCTGAGAATAGATGAGCTCAATAGACCAAGAACGCTCATCCGAGCAAGACTAATGCTGACAATAGATAGAGCTAAATAGATTAGAACCCACGAAAGCTAATGCGACAAAGAGGGCCATAGCCCAAAATTGCTGACAATAGATCGAGCTAATGTGACAAAGACTCTATCGAGCAAGAACGCTCAATGCAGAAATAGATTGCTGACAATGAGCTCAAGACCAAACGCTCATCGAGCAAGACTAAATGCTGACAAAAGAGTATAGCCAATAACCATCCGAGCAAGACGCTATCTGACAAAGACTAAGCTCAATAGAACCAAATCAGACCAGACGCTCATCGAGCAAAGCAATTATATGTGACTAATACGAAGACGCTTCACAAGACTAATTGTACCAAGAGAGTCTAAGCCAAACGTACCGAAGACTAAATGCTGAGAATAGATGAGCTAATAGACCAAGAACGCTCATCCGAGCAAGACTAATTGTGCATAGATGAAGCTTTAAGAAGCTCAATAGACAAGAACGTATGCTGACAAATGCTAAAAGCCAAGAACGCTCAATAAAGACTAAAGCTGCAATAGACCAAGACGCTCATAGACGCAAGACCTCATGCTGAAGAATAATGCTGAGCTCAGAATGAGCTCATACCAGAACGCCTCCACAAGCATCGACAAGATAACTCATGACCAAGAGCCATGAGCAAAGACTAAGTGAAACGTGCTATCAGACCAGAAGCTCAAGACTAGTATTGCTGACAAGATGAGTAAATGACTCAAGAACGCTCATCCAAGAACAATGCTGAGAAGATGACTTAATAGACAATAGATAGCTCAAGAAACATTGACTGACAAAGATACTCAAGACCAAAAACTCATCCGAGCAATAAATGCTGAGCTATATAGACCAAGAACGCACATCCGAGCCAAGACTAAATGCTCAGAATAGATGAGCTCAATAGACCAAGAACGCTCATCCGAAAACGCGTTCTCACAAACAACAAAATGCTCAATGTTTTTAGTTAGAGATGTTCATTTCCAAATATTTAAAGAGAGGTAGTTGCTGTTTGACCAGTCCTCCTTTGTAAATCAGTTTTTATAACTGATTAGGATATACGTTAAATAAATAAATAACATAAATAAATATATACATGTGACTAAAGTACTTTCAAATATTATAAATTGTGTGCCGCCAGACGAATAGATTTTAAACGAAATTCATGTCTTCTGAAAAAATCATCTTCTTTGTTTCTTCAAAGTATTTCATAATACGACTTGTTGAAAATCAGAACTTATAATATTACTTACTATATGTTACGAGTAAAATATATAGTTTTGTTAGAGAAATTTTAAGAAGTGCAATTATCAAGACATATATTTTTAATTGCATTGAAGAACGTGGAAGATCCAAATCAAGATAATTCTGAGGTCCACAAAGAATTATAAGCCGTTGGACGGACGAGTAGCGTGGGATCAAACACAGACTCAAACATCGTTATTTTTATTTACAGTTGTACATGTATTGCTATCTTCGCTTCACAGCTTCGCTTTTCGAAAATGTTATTGTGTATTCTTGCATAAGAAAAGCATTGCGACACATATTGTCACAAATTATGACGACTGACGATTTAATTGCTTTTAGCTTTCATTGGTTTTATATATTGTAAACACGTCTCTTCACATACACTAAAGTAAAATAAATTATTTTATTTTTTAATAAATCAATATTCATAACACTATTAAAATTACAGATCAATGATATCTTTGACGAGATATCAAATTAACGAAAGAACGAAAATGCCATCCACAGTGACGACGCTCCTTCGGGGAAATAGCAAATAATAAATATTATTTTTCACCATTACGACAACGCAAAACAACATCCTGTAAGAGTTATTATTTCACTACAATTATATTGAATCGAAAACAAATAACATGCGAAATATTGTCATGTACTGTAGAGTACATGTTGACTAAATACTAATTATCTCGAGGTCCAATACATTTCGGAATCCAATCAGGGAACAAACGTGAGTTCATTTAGGGTCAAGACGTCTAGTTACTTTCCGGTGTGGCTAATTTAGTCGCAATACAGGAAGGGAATCGACCGACAAAACGCTGAATACTAAAGATTGCACAACTAAATAGTGCTAATAAATCGGACTTTGATTAAGTGCACTGAACGTAAGAGTGCTGAGGTACGTAGAGACGTTCGTTGAGAACAGAGAGACGAGTGACAACCGTTGACAGAGGAGGTCAGGACATGCACCAAAATCGCAACGCGAACCACAAATTCTGGAAGAGTTCTAAGTGAGGATACCGGATGAAGAACCAGAAAGATTAACCATCGAAGTGGAAGGAAGACCCGGTGCAGGAAC
>JAMZAV010012488.1:0-18286 GCA_024449915.1 Sweltsa coloradensis | reverse complement strand
GAGCAATGGTTTCTATCTCGTTGCACGAGGTACGGCAACGGTTTGTGAAGGTCTGCCAGGGACCGCACGTACAGCTGCCACATTGCATTACATTTTGATGGAACTAGTCCATCCGAGGATGAAAGTCCGTTTTATTATAAACCCACTTGTTGGATCGTGGAGTCTCAGAGAACAATTTAACCCCCTTTCCCTTTTGAGGCAGGTTAGTCCAATCGTTAAAAGATCTTTCTCGGAGGGCATTTTGCAGAGTTTTGCCGGTGGTATGCATGTCTTCTGTATCTAGAACAAGACAGAGAGCTGAAACACACAGAGATTTTTCTTCATCCATGTTTCGAACAGCTGTAAGATGTTCATTGTTAGCAATGATCAGTCTTTGACAAATGTTGAAATGCTGAATAAATTTCCTTGGGCCAAATATAAAACTTGTAGGAGTGTCACCAGGTTTCTGGAAGTCAGATGATGTTAGTTTCATGATGTCATCTCTAAGATTTTAAACGACGCGTTGTTTATTTAAAACAATTTCACTGTTAAAGTCAATGCCCAAATATCGAATTCTACTTTGTTCATCGATGGCGAAAATAACTGATCCACTATATGTTGTCAGTGGAATGGGTAATAACATTCCTTTATGTATGTTTATTGCTTGCTAGAAGCATTAATTGAGAGCCCTATTTCTTGTAGAAGTCTTTCCACTATTGATGTAAGCTCAATTGCTGATTCGCTGCTGTTTGCGATAGTAGCAATGTCATCTGCAAATGCAACTGCTGAAATGTTATCTAGGTACTCAACAAGTGAATAGCCATGCATATCGGAAATGGGTTTTTCGGTTATTTCCTTGATTATTTGGTCTTTGGCAAGATTGCATACACGCTCAGTGGGTCTATCCTAGAAAGGTTATCATCCGTTCGCGACCTTGGAGTGTATTTATCCAGCAATCTCTCCTACAACGGCCACATAAACAAAATTATCCCCAGAGCCTGCAAACTTCTTGGATTCTTAAAGAGAAACTGCTTCCGTGAGTTTAGGAAGGAGACTGCTCGTCGTCTCTACCTTGCTATGGTCCGACCACAAGTCGACTACGCAAGCTCCATCTGGAACCCCAACGGAAGCCACAAGACAAACACTAGTTATGTTGAGCGTGTGCAGCAACGGTTCATCAAGCTAGCGTGTGTCAAAATAAATGCAGTATACCACCGACGTGACTACCACTCATTATGCCTTGACAATAACCTCACAACTTTAGAAGACAGACGCACAATAACTGACTTGACCTACTTGTTTAAAATCATTCACAGTGTGGTCGATATCAACATCATCAGTGAACTTGGTTTCCGCGTACCCAACAAAAATACTCGCAATCGTGACCTTTTCAAAATACCCAAGTGTAGAATAGATTTGTATAAATACTCGTGCTTGATCAGGCTTCAGAGAACATACAACTCAATAGTGAGGAAAAACGAAGACATTGACATTCACCACTTAGAATTAAACTGTTTTAAAACTACAATTAACAATATATTTAAGATAGGCTTAATTTGCAATCAAGTAAATGGTTAACAACTGCATAACCCATGTTTAGACACACGCGCACACACACACACACATACGCATACTCACATTCACATTCACACCGAAACACACACACACTAACATTTCCAATCGCACTGCACCCATACACTCACATCATACACCCACATTCACACGTCACAAACATAATCATATGTCAAGCAGTAAGTTTACAGGGCCTTCCTTATTGTGTGAACTGTATTTTATTATTTTGTACTACTTTTTATTATATATTCCATAATTGTAATTTAGACTTAAGATATATTATATCACACTTGTGGGGTACAACCCTGTTGATGATAAATAATAAATAATAATAAATAATAATAAATAATAATAATATATAATTGCATAATGTGGGAGATAATGGTGCGCCCTGGGTATCATTGGACCGCAGATGATCATCATCTTGATAACAATGATTTTAGTTTTACATCTATTTGTTTCAATTTGCGTGGAATTTTGTGTTGAAAATAGTATTGTCTCTTGAAGAGCAGACGGGATAGTAGTCCGGGGTCTATACGCAAATTTGAAGCCGAACCTAGGACAAATTGCAGCAGAAGCGAATTTGGTATCATTGGATTCAGAAAACAAAACTAAATAACCCATAAAGAAACCCCTAAAATCCCCATAGGGTGGGTGGGTCTATTCATCCCCTAAATGAAAATGTAATAAAATTGATTTTAAAAAAATGTGTTTTTGAAACCTAGTATCATATATCATATATACAATATCAGGTCATATACCGAGTTTCAAGATTGTAAATCTTCGGGACGGCGTGTGCAGATAGCTGAAAACCCCCCAACTCGGATAGCTGTAAACAGGGTCGAGTTAGTCATCGCATCGCCTTCTAGCAGTCGCGTGCGCTTGGCTGCGGGCGAACGACCGTCGCCCTAGATATGTGACGAGAATGTAGGAGTAGGATGGCTGTTTTAGAGGACTCGATCCCTTGCATCGCCCAACTCAAATGCGCGCAAACAGGTGTTGATGATTTCTGTTGAACGGTTGGTAATATCATTACCAAATTTTGAATGGATGTTAATAAAGTACTTTTATATTGATATCCATAATTGGTTGCACAAAATAAGCCTCAAAGATCCATTGCGAAACATTAGTCCAAAACGTGAAAAAATGGGAAATCCAAAACATGGATTACAATTCTGGAAATTCCCACCAAACCGTTTATCTTACAATTAAACCAAATATACTTGCGCGTTCACATGAATTTATACCTTGTTATCTATTATGCAAATTTGAGTTAAAAAAATCTGTACACTTGGAATAAATTCCCAAAGTTGACCAACCACAATTGAGTAAATTTTTGTGATTTCACTAAATTTTAATTCAAAATCAATGAATTAATTTAGGAATACGCATAATGGATAACACAGATTTATTCTTTATAAACGTTAGTGTGAAATTTGATAATGGTGTTATAAACCGTTTACCCAAAAATTTCAGAAAGCTGAGCGCTTAAACTCGCCTCAGTTCTAGCCTCAGCATATACCCTCTTAAAGAAACCGTGTGAAAAGCTTTCAGTCAGGGTTGCCGATGGTGGACCCTAATCCGTAACCTCCCGAATCAGTCGGTACGAAATATAGAATGTGATTCTTGATGACCTGCATGGCAATCAATCCGGATATTAAAAAATCCATCTTAGCCGCGTATCATGAATTTGGATCGCTTTCAAACACCTATAAATTGATAAAAATATTTATAAACTCTTTATGTAATTAATAATTATATTTAGGGTGTGAAGCGCTCGATGCATCACTTTTCTCAATGTCCGCCTGTGCGCGTGTCACGTCTCAGGATGAAAACAGGACATGACCTCGATTGACATGCTGGTATTTATAGTTGACATAAGGATGATACCGAATGCTTTTGGTGACCCTTGGTGTCACATCAAATGGGACCAATTCTAGCAACTTGATACACCTACTCCAATGGGTTTCAATGCTAAATTTTATTTAATATTCCTGGTTGATACTCTGTTCTCATTTTGGATAACCGTACTTGTTTTACACCTGATGTCCTGATATACCAGCTCCAACGAATGAATGCAGCTGCTTTGTAGTGGTGGGGGTAGTATGAATGCGCGGTAAAATGAATGTCGCCTTTGTGCATGAAAGTTAAACATCTCTTACCAACACAACAACAATTATCTGTGCTAGATCACAGAGATCCTCCGTGTGCTAGATCCACGCTGAGCTAGCGTGAATAGAGTTGACAAAGTTTTTGTGTTGGGAAACAATTTCGAGCTATCTGCATTATTTCGTTGGAACCACTATAACTGTATTTGAAACTCACCAACAAACTAAACATCTAATGATACATATCACAAAGTGAATCCTATAGACGTTAACACATTTTCGTGAAGTTGCCAAATTGGGGTAATGCCCCGCCCAAAAATATCTGCTAAGACCTCTTTTTTCAGCCAAGATTTAGGGACTATTTACATTCCCAGTTAGACGTGACATAAGTTCGAGTAGTTTTAGGGGGCTTTAACAGCGAAGACTATCTAGGTGCCCGTTAGCGCACCGCAGCCAAGCCGCGGTGCGCTACACACTCAGGCACCTTATACAGCAAGCAGAGTTGGGTTGATTTCGAGGTGTCACCCAGCCGTCATGAAACGTGATGTGAACTTAACTAGGAAAACGCTTACGTCCCGCCGCGTTGATGGATAAGCTTTTTTGTAAATTTTAAGTTTGCGTAGGACCACTTTTCCTTTGCAAGTGCTTTTTGAATGCATTGTAGGTGATTTTGTCAAGTTTCAATTGTTACTTGTTAATTGTTATTAAAAAACCTCAAAAACCTCATATTAAAACCTTAATTCTATGGATTCTGAATGACTTTTTGAACTTTTTCTTTCAAAAAGCAATACATCACCATAACCTTAATGTCCATGTGAAATCTGAACGTTGTAGCCCCACCCGTTTGGTCAGAATCGCCCCAAATGTCACGAAAATATCGCGCTAAAAATCGGAAAAAATCGTAAAAGTACGATATTCATGAGAAATATTTCTTCGATTGTACCCAAAAACAATACACCTCTAAGTTCAGAGATTTCGAAAGTCCCCTCAAGTTTTTATCAAAATCGCATATGCCGTTTGGCCGGTAGAGAGCGAACAAACATACAAAAATATAAATAAATAAAAATAAAAAAACACCCGAGCTAAATTTTTTTGGGGGTCAGTGAAATTGAAGTCTTCGCTTCGCTCATCCAAAAACTATCTAAATCAAGGGGATTTCGGTACCTGACAACACATGCCAAATTTAGTTGGTGTACGAACATTTCTTGGTGAAAAAAATTACTTGAAACGTGCTCAAAATCACTTTAAGAATGTTAGCTACTACTGGCTACTGGCTACTTACTAATTCGTCAGTTACAATTAGCCAGCGATTCTAGCCAAATGGGTTTGACTTTGAATACAACGTTCATATTTAACATGAACATTAAGGTTATAGTGATGTAGTGCCTTTTGAAAGAAAAGGAGAAAACGTGAAAGGAAAGTGAAGTGGAAGGCTTCCAAATAAAGATTTTAATGTCTTTTACAAGCATATAATAAAAAACGTAACCATAGTTACTTGACAATGATCACCAACATCGTGTACAAAAAGAAATTCTTTGGACCACTAGCTATTTTACATTCTATTGTTAATTGGTAATACCATAGCAATTAAATCGACTTTTATAAAATTATTATTTTTTAACAAATATTTTTGCAATAGAAATTGGAAAAGTAATGAGATCTCACACAAAACAAAAAACTTGTAAAAATACAGCCAAACCTTACACAATCAAAAGCAATGAGATCTAAAAGAAATGCCAAGCTTACGTACCCTCCTACATTTTCGCAATCTTAAAACATAAATTCACTTTGCCCTGTGACTGCATCCTTGCAAAGCTTGGCAGAATAAATTTGCACAAACGTTTACATTTAAAACAATAGTTGCAAATAAAATTAAACCTACAAGTAATAATAAGTTGAAAAATAGGCTGCAAACGTGTAGGAATTATTTTAAGATTGATCTATCGGCCTTGGTAAATGTTTCCTAAATATAACTTTATCAAAATAACAGACAGTTCATTAATTATCATCATTTGACATTGCCAAAACTATTTTTTATTTATTTTTCGGTTGAGCGGTACGCCCAATATAGACGTTTATAGTGAAATTTATGACGTATACCCCGGTTATATTCGTGCTCATAATTTTTGGGTTGGAAGGCTCATTTTTGTTCCTATTTGTAACACGAACTCTTGCCTTCAAACTAACATACTTGGGGGAAAAAATACGTTCATATCTCTCACGGTACACATTTTTTCATTTTTTTTTTTTTTTTTACCAATACTAACTTTGTACCGGAAGAAGAAGAAAAATCGTACCATGGGTATGTCAGTTTGTAGGCAAGAGTGCGTGATACAAATAGAACCATTAATTATCCTTCCAACCCAAAAACCAGGATCAAGAATATGTCCGCGGTATACGTCATAAATTTCACTAGGAAAACGCTTAAGTCCCGCCGCGTTAATGGATGAGCTTTTTAAACATTTTAGTTTCCGTGGGATATCTTTACTTTTGCAAGTGCTTTGTTTTGTTGCCTACGCATTGTAGGTGATTGTTGTCAAGTTTCTTTTGTTTCTTGTCAATTGGTTTTATTAACTGTAAAAAACTTATATTAAAAGCTTTATTTCTATGGATTCTGGCTAACTTTTTCAGTTTTTTCTTTCAAAAGGTACTACATCACCATAGACCTTAATGTCCATGTATAATATGAACGTTGTAGCCCCACCCGTTTGGTCAGAATTGGCCCAAATGGCACGAAAATATCGCACAAAAAATCAAAAAACTTATATTAAAAGCTTTATTTCTATAGATTCTGGCTAACTTTTTCAACTTTTTCTTTCAAAATGTACTACATCACCATAACCTTAATGTCCATGTGAAATTTGAACGTGGTAGCCCCACCCGTTTGGTCAGAATCGGACCAAATGTCACGAAAATATCGCACTTAAAGTCGGAAAAAATCGTAAAAGTACGATATTTATGAGAAATATTTCTTCGATTGTACCCAAAAACGTAGCAAGTCTAAGTTCAGAGATTTCGAAGGTCCTGTCAAATTTTCATCAAGATCGCATATGCCGTTTTCCCGGTAGAGAGCGAACAAACAGACAGAAAAACAAAAAAAATAAAAAAACACCCGAGTCTTCGCTTCGCTCATCAAATTAACGTCTATATCGAGCGGTACGCTCAACCAAAAAACAAATAAAACATAGTTTTGGCAATGTCAAAATGATGATATTTGAAAAATTATGTCTGTTGTTTTGATAAAACTAGGCCGCTTTGCGAACGCTTTTTCTAGTCGCGTTGATGGATGAGCTTTTTTTTGGAATATTTCTGTCTAATGACTAGGAAAACGCTTAAGTCCCGCCGCGTTGATGGATGAGCTTTTTTATGGTTTTAGTTTGCGTGGGATATCTTTACTTTTGCAAGTGCTTTGTTTTGCTGCCTACGCATTGTAGGTGAATGTTGTCAAGTTTCTTTTGTTTCTTGTCAATTGGTATTATTTACCGTAAAAAACTTGTATCAAAAGCTTTATTTCTATGGATTTTGGCTAAATTTTTCCACTTTTTCTTTCAAAAGGTACTACAAACCATTACCTTTATGTCCATGTATAATACTAGGAAAACGCTAAAGTCCCGCCGCGTTGATGGATGAGCTTTTTAAAGTTTTTAGTTTGCGTGGGATATCTTTACTTTTGCAAGTGCTTTGTTTTGCTGCCTACGCATTGTAGGTGAATGTTGTCAAGTTTCTTTTGTTTCTTGTCAATTGGTATTATTTACCGTAAAAAACTTATATTAAAAGCTTTATTTCTATGGATTCTGGCTAACTTTTTCAACTTTTTCTTTCAAAAGGTACTACATCACCATAACCTTAATGTCCATGTATAATATGAACGTTGTAGCCCCACCCGTTTGGTCAGAATTGGCCCAAATGGCACGAAAATATCGCACAAAAAATCAAAAACTGATATTAAAAGCTTTATTTCTATAGATTCTGGCTAACTTTTTCAACTTTTTCTTTCAGAAAGCAATACATCACCATTACCTTAATGTCCATGTAAAATATGAACGTTGTAGCCCCACCCGTTTGGTCAGAATTGGCCCAAATGGCACGAAAATATCGCACTAAAAATCGAAAAAAATCGTAAAAGTACGATATTCATGAGAAATATTTCTTCGATTGTACCCAAAAACGTTGCAAGTCTAAGTTCAGAGACAACGAAGGTTGTGTCAAATTTTCATCAAGATCGCATATGCCGTTTGCCCGGTAGAGAGCGAACAAACAGACGGAAAAACAAAAACAAAAAACAACAAACAAACAAAAAAAAAAACTACGGAGCTAAATTTTTTGGGGGATCGGTGAAATTGAAGTCTTCGCTTCGCTCATCCAATTACGTTTTTATGTGGAATCTTCTTACTTTTTCTATAGTTACTAGATATTACTTCTTCATTAAACACCTGTAAAAGGCTTATATTAAAACCTTTATTTCTATGAATTTTGACCAACTTTTTCAACTTTTTCTTTCAAGAGGCACTACATCACCATAATCTTTATGTCAATGTAAAATATGAACGTTGTAGCCCCACCCGTTTGGTCAAAATCGGCCCAAATATCACGAAAATGTAGTATTAAAAACCGGAGAAAAAATCGTAAAAGTACGATTTCTATAAGAAATATTTTTTCAAATGTCTCTAAAATCATAACATTATGATTTCAGTGATTTTAAACTTTCCTATAAAGTTTTATCAATATCGGAGTAGCCGTTTGCCAAATTTCACGAAAATATCGCACAAAAAATCGTACGATAGTACGATATTCATGAGAAATATTTCTTCGATTGTACCCAAAAACAATACAGCTCTAAGTTTAGAGATTTCGAAGGTCACCTCCAATTTTCATCAAGAGCGCATATGCCGTTTTCCCGGTAGAGAGCGAACAAACAGACAAAAAAACGTACAAAAACAAAACACCCGAGCTATTTTTCTTGGGGTAACGTAAGTAAAAAACAAACAAAAAAACACAAAGTCAAATTGATTTAGGAAAATTTTTATTAGGCCGATAGATCAACCTTAACGACAATGGTTTTGTTTCGAAAAAATATTTTCTGTTTGTTATTTGTCTGGCTATGAAAATGCAGTGCCCAAGTTGTATTGAATCTTGAACGCTCAAGATAGCCCCGAATTCCGCTCGGAGATTGAGTCAACCTTGCAATATTTACACGTATTTCGTACTGGCTATGTTTTCCACAGTATTGTTTGCATTTCAAAACGTGTTCTATAATTTAAACTAGGAAAACGCTAAAGTCCCGCTGCGTTGATGGATGAGCTTTTTAAAGTTTTTAGTTGCGTGGGATATCTTTACTTTTGCAAGTGCTTTGTTTTGCTGCCTATGCATTGTAGGTGAATGTTGTCGAATTTCTTTTGTTTCTTGTCAATTGGTATTATTTACCGTAAAAACTTGTATCAAAAGCTTTATTTCTATGGATTCTGGCTAAATTTTTCCACTTTTTCTTTCAAAAGGTACTACATAACCATAACCTTAATGTCCATGTATAATATGAACGTTGCTGCCCCACCCGTTTGGTCAGAATTGGCCCAAATGGCACGAAATATCGCACAAAAAGTCAAAAAACGTATATTAAAAGCTTTATTTCTCTCGATTCTGGCTAACTTTTTCAACTTTTTCTTTCAGAAAGCAATACATCACCATTACCTTAATGTCCATGTGAAATATGAACGATGTAGCCCCACCCGTTTGGTCAGAATTGGCCCAAATGGCACGAAAATATCGCATTAAAAATCGAAAAAAATCGTAAAAGTACGATATTCATGAGAAATATTTCTTCGATTGTACCCAAAAACGTGGCAAGTCTAAGTTCAGAGAAAACGAAGGTCGTGTCAAATTTTCATCAAGATCGCATATGCCGTTTGCCCGGTAGAGAGCGAACAAACAGACGGAAAAACAAACAAAAAAACAAAAAAAAACATAAAAAAAACAACGGAGCTAAATTTTTGGGGGGGTCGGTGATTTTGAAGTCTTCGCTTCGCTCATCCAAAAATACAAACCGGAAATTATCAAATCTTTCCCGACTAGGGGATTGAACCCAGGTCTCACACATTTCGGGTATAAGGGCGCCTTAGCCAACTAAACTAGAAAAACGCCAATATCGTTGTTATAGTCCAGAAGCTCTATTCTGTAGCTGCTCTAGATCTCGAATGTGCTTTTCAATTTGAGTACAGGCAAGCCACATATCAAAAGATTCGTCTCGAAATGTTGAAAAATTCCGACCGGTGTCTACTTACACAACCGCGAGTGGAAGCCGATTATTGTTGTTATAGTTGTAGATGTCATTTACACATTTGTACACCTTTTATATGAAATGTTCGACACTATAAATTAAAATTGCACAATTTTTTTTTTTATTTCGTCGTAGTGTGTGATGATTTACAAAATAAAACGGAAATTTATATATAGTGTTGACGAATAGTTATTTCTGGTAGTTTTTTACGAATAATTAAGAACTGGCATCACGACAAAAATGGTTGAAATAAAACATGTTTCATATTTCAATACTTGTGTTAAACATCCAAACATTTTGAAATATCTTATCGAATGTCCGAGATATAGAAGTTTGTATGTTAGATTCTGTATGTTGATCCGATATGTTATTTTAAGCAGAAATAAACAGAAAAATTAGTCAATAAGTGATACAGGCAATACACTTACCAGTTTGATAGGTATCAGTGTAAGGATCAATTTTCGGGGCAGCCTAAAAATGGGGTCCCCATAGAGTGTCCTCCGGTGAGATCTGAATTTTATACTTTGATTATTTTTTTAAGGAGTTACTATCCGATTTTTTGCATAATACTATTTTAGATATTTGTAGCGATACGGTTTTACATATTGTCATAAAATGTCAAAAATGTAAATTCAAAATGAAAAACAAAATGGCGCCCAATTGATTTTTGAGACATCAATATTTTGTCCGTTTTTTTAAGCCTGACTGTTATAGATACGTGCAAAGTATTTTACACACTAATTTAGGTGACCAGACTTACGGGTTTGACCGGTACAACACCGTGTCAGAACACTTGTACCAGTGTCCCGAGAGACTCATTAGAATGACGTATTTGTACCGGTTTGCAATTTTGGGTAGAAAGTATCCTGGTATTTTCTTAACTATACCGTGCATGGAAGGATAATTTTTGGATGAGCGAAGCGAAGACTTCAATTTCACCGACCCCCCAAAAAATTTAGCTCGGGTGTTTTTTTTTTTTTTTTTTTTCTGTCTGTTTGTTCGCTCTCTACCGGGCAA
Organism: Sweltsa coloradensis; assembly: GCA_024449915.1. Taxonomy (NCBI): domain Eukaryota; kingdom Metazoa; phylum Arthropoda; class Insecta; order Plecoptera; family Chloroperlidae; genus Sweltsa; species Sweltsa coloradensis. The sequence continues at coordinate 7,336 of JAMZAV010012488.1, read as the reverse complement.
ACGGCATATGCGATCTGGATGAAAATTTGACAGGACCTTCAAAATCTCTGAACTTAGACTTGCCACGTTTTTGGGTACAATCGAAGAAATATTTCTCATGAATATCGTACTTTTACGATTTTTTTTCGATTTTTTGGGCGATATTTTCGTGCCATTTGGGCCAATTCTGACCAAACGGGTGAAGCTTAAACGTTCATATTATACATGGACATTAAGGTTATGGTGATTCAGTACATTTTGAAAGAAAAAGTTGAAAAAGTTAGCCAGAATCTATAGAAATAAAGCTTTTAATATAAGATTTTTGGTTTTTTGTACGATATTTTCGAGCCATTTGGGCCAATTCTGACCAAACGGGTGGGGTTTCAACGTTCATATTATACATGGACATTAAGGTTATGGTGATGTTGTACCTTTTGATAGAAAAAGTTGAAAAAGTTAGCCAGAATCCATAGAAATAAAGCTTTTAATATAAGTTTTTTACGGTTAATAATACCAATTGACAAGAAACAAAAGAAACTTGACAACATTCACCTACAATGCGTAGGCAGCAAAACAAAGCACTTGCAAAAGTAAAGATATCCCAAGCAAACTTAAAACTTTAAAAAGCTCATCCATCAACGCGGCGGGACTTTAGCGTTTTCCTAGTTTACTTAAAAAAATACATTTCTCTGCACTGATAAATACTAATAATAAAAGCAGTGAAATAGTTCTTCCACTTCCAAGGAGATAATTCATTTTCTCTAGGGGTGTGCGATTATATTAATGATTTTGGTGGAGGTGCCGGGTCGCGCACGTATGTGGAAAACATAAAAATCGTAAGGCATATTTTTGGCGCTACCTTACCAATGCTGATTACTTAGCCATAATAGTAACCGGAGTCTTTTGATACATTTTTTTTTTTCATTTTGGAAGTTTTGAACTTTTTTGGGGCACAAATAATTGGATGAGCGAAGTTTTTAGTATGCGTGGGATCTCTTTACTTGTTTATAGTCCCGTTACAAAATATTTCTTTATTGGATGAGCGAAGCGAAGACTTCAATTTCACTGAACCCCCAAAAATGTCATTTTTGTGTTTTTTTTCTGTTTGTTCGCTCTCTACCGGGCAAAAACGGATATCCATTTTGATGAAAAAAAAAAGGGGGACCTTCGAAAATCTCGAACTTGGGGGGCGACACTTTTTTTGGGTATATTGAAGAAATTTTTCATGAAATCAAAAATTTTAGTTTTTTTTTCGATTTTAATGCGTTATTTTGTGATTTTTTGGGGTCGATTCTGCCCAAAAAGGGGGTGGAGTTACAACTTTTTTCAAATTTCACGTAGACATTAAGGTTTTATGATGTGTATTGCCTTATGAAAAAAAATTTCCCCAAAAAACGTTAGCCAAAAAATACATAGAAAAAAAAGGTTTTAAATATTGTTTTTTGGGTGTATAAAATTTAACAACTAAAAAATAAAAAAACTTGACAACAACCCAACAATACTTTCAAAAGCACTTGCAAAAAAAGAGACCCAGCAAACTAAAAATTACAAAAAGTTCATCCATAACCCGACAAAAAAAAAGCATTCGCAAAAGCGGCCTGTAAAGTAGAATGTGAAAAAAATGTAAAAAAATTCGGGGGCCCCAAGACTTGTTTTTGTACGCATGTAGGTGATTGTTGTAAATTTTCTCTAGTTTTTTTAATTTTTAATAATACCTTTTAAACTTATAAAACCTTTATTTCTATGAATTTGGTTAACTTTTTAATTTTTCTTTCAAAAACGACTAAATCCCCTTAACCTTAATCCCCATAAAAAAAATTGGCGTTGTATCACCCTTTGCCCATAATCGGCCCAAATGTCACGAAAACATCGCATTTAAAAAATCGAAAAAAAAAATCGTAAAAAGACGATTTCTGAGAAAATTTCTTCGACTGTCCCAAAAAAAAACGGGCGGGGTCTAAGGTCAGAAATTTCGAAAGGCCCCCTTAAAATTTTTCATCAAGATGCTTTGCCGTGTCCCCCAGTAGGGCGCGACAGGCAGAAAAAAAAAAAAACTAAAAAAAACACTTGAACTTTTTTTGGGGGGGGGGGGTCAGGAAATTGAAGTTTTTGCTTCGCTACCCAAAAAATTTTTTATCTGTACATTTATTAAATATTTATCAATTACTTTAAATTTTTGGTTACTCAACGTGTTTTTGGAAGGTTTAGTTCGACGTCTTTGAGGCTTTCCATTTTTTTAGTAATAAGAATGAAAAAGAGTGGGGTTTTATTTTACTGGTTTTTTCTTCCCTTTTCTCAGTCTCGAGGGGCCCCGCGTACTTTGCTTCTGCTCCCGATTGTTGTGACGTAAAATTTGAGAAGACAAAAAAAGAACAAGCCACGTTTTTCAAGAAAATCGGGGACACGTCCCGCACACCAACGGCTGGTTTGGAATTTGGATTGGGCGATAAGTTAGGTCAAATAAGCACCATTTCTACCTAGGGGTAATGGGGAGGAGGTTCCCATTCTGTCATAGCCTCCCCGGGGGAAAGGGGGAGGAAGGGGGTTTTTCACGTTCGGGGGTCGTCATCTTTTTTGTCATCGTTCGGTTGTCATTGTCTCGTCGCGTGAAGGTCGTGATGAGAAGGGGGAGGTTCCCCGACGACGACTGGCCATGCCCCCTTGTTTGGGGGAAGTAAATACTCCCCTTACTAGTGATTTTGCAAGGGGTTTTTTTTTTTGAATCGCCTTGTGCGATTAGCAGAGCAGCTCTGGGTAAATTTCTACCCGGGCCCAAAAACGTTTTTTAAATTTGAATTAAGGGAAACGGGAAACCATGGGTCATAATGCACCACTCTAGCAAGGGGGGGGGGGGGAGAAAGGTCCCTTGCTTTTTCAGAACCAGCAAGGGTAAGGGGGGGAAGGGGGGTTTCGATCTCAGGGGCCCCGGTCGTCATCGTCTTTGTCATCGTTCGTTTTCATTTCATGTCGCGGGGAGGTCGTCAAGGGGGGGGAAGGGTCCCGCGACAATTCCAGAGAACGCCTTTGTTTCAGGGAGAACATACCCCCTTTTCTAGTTGATTTTTGGTGGTTTTTTTTTATCTTTGAATCGCCTTTTCGTTAGCAGACCCATGATCGGGGCCAATTTTTTACAACATGGCAGGTCTAAATTTTGGTATGCCGTTTACCCTTATCTCATATTTCTGGGCCATTTTCTCATTGTAAGTTACTTGACAATTAAAAACATTTAAAACTATCGTTTGTGTGAATCTACTTTTTTTTTGCTCCTGACCACCAACAAACCCCGTGGCCAAATGTGGCTTAACTAATTTTGCCAAACTAATCATAACCGGAGAAAGGGGGGGTTTAGAGTTAATATCAGAAGTGAGATTTAGTGGGCATTATGTCGTGATAGTTTTTTTAAAGGGAAAAATTCTTTTTCCCAAAAAAAAAAATTAAAGCTTCGTAAAATTTTTTTAAACCAAATTTCCCCAACTGCTGAAAACCAAGGCCCTAGATTTCCTTTAAAGCTTCCCGCGCCGCGCACAGACCGACTTCCGCTGACCTCCGCTAGGAGTAGATACAGCTGCTGCAACCGGCAGTTCTTTTCTTTTGTTCGTTTATCGACATGTTTTTTTGAATTTCGACGTTACGACCCACTCGATCGAATCAAGAAACCCCGTTAGTACATTATACATTTTTTTTGAATCTTTGGGTTTGTTTGTTTTAAAAGATTTGACATTGACTTCTTTCCGTTTTTTTTGAAGTTCTAACAAAAATTTTTGTAGCGACTTTATAGAACCTACAAAAATTTTTGGCCGGGGTCCCTGAGGTGATTGCGTCTCAAATTTTTCGAAGTAGTGATGAAATTTAGGGGGGCTCCTCGATGTAGAAAAAACTCGATAAACGGGTGCAGTTCAAACCCAAAGTTACATGAAACCGAACCGACGACAACGAAGGGGGAATTTAAAACCCTCACAAGTAGCGACCCGTGAAAGTTCTACCTAAACGATATTACCGAAAAAAAAAGAAAATTTAATCTGAACGCACGAAAAAAAAACCGTTTTTTAGTACAAAAAAATTTTCTTCGATTTCAACCAATATCAGAGAGGAACAACCATAGCTCAAAACGAAAAAGGGGCCCGACGTCCAAAAATGGGCACGGATATTTAGATCGGCTAGAGAAGAGATAGAGGTACCCAAAACCCACTTCGTGATTTTTTATGTGCAGTCCTGCTGCAACGGGGGGGAAACACCGAAAAATCGCAAAAAAGATAAAGATATTGGAAAGCCAAAAAAAGATGACCCATCACCCATCACTGAGGAAAAAGGAATTCGTCAACCCGAGGGGATTTCCCCTCGGAGCATTCCCTTTTTAAATCGCACATCTGCAATGAACCCTTACCGACCGAGGAGGGAGCCACGCGCAAAACTTTAACCGGGGGAAACCGGGACGTCGAACAAACAAAAAGAGCCCGTCAAAACCACTGTATTGCTGATCTACATGACCCGATCACTGCGACTGGGGCATCGTATACCTGAAATACCGCGGTTAAAAAAGGCAACTGACAAACACCCCTTTGAATATTTTCAGGGTAACACCCCGGGGTTTTCCCTGACGGGACCCTTTTAAAAATCAGAAAAAAGATTTCAGAAAATAAGAATGGCAAGAACTGCACTGCACTTTTGGAAACTATATTGGGGGGCGTAAAAACGAGCCCCGGTACGGACCGAAAGGGGAGCGGCTTGTCGGCCTCAAATTTTTATCAGTCCAAGGGGGTGCTGTTTACAGGACTCGAGCAACGGTTTTAGCGTTTTTAAAGAGGTAAGCAGGGCACAGATGTAAATCAAGGGCGAGACACAAAAAAGAACCACCATTAATTTATCTCTTTGGGTTTTCCATTATGAAAAAGGCTATTGAAAAAAAGGGAAAAAATTTCTAGCCATATTGGGATAATATTGGATAAAAAAGTTGTTTCTTAAGGTGGTTTCCATCATACCTTTTATTTTTTTGTATTTTTGGGTGCACAATTTATATGCCAAAGAAAGATTTTGTTTGTGGTTTTAGATTGTGTAAGATGTTTGAATTCAATGTAAAGTATCAGTTGTATAAGTCAGAGCATGGATTTTGATAGTACTCTCGTAACTACCCTCTCAAAACCCATGGACAGAGTAAGTTTTAAATATATCATTAAGAACAATGGATTAAAATTTTTATGAATTGGGCACAGAAAAAATTTCAAAAGTAATGGCAAATGCAAGCCTATTATTTTTTTTTTTTCAACGTAGGTCGCATTTTAACTCACAGATACCACGTTAGTGCCGTTAAAATGTAAAGCACCAATACGAACATGAAAAAATTTTTATAATTGAGAATACACCTTGATTATACGCTTGTACAAAAACCGAAGATTGTTTGGGGGGCCCCCCTTTTGATTTTTGAAAAAGGTTTTAAATTTTTTTTAAAACCCGCCCCCTTTTTATATCTCTTTTCGAGTTTTCCTCTCGAACTTTGGGAGCCATTTTGTGTAGAAGACAGGGAATGTTTTTAAAATGGCGACCTTGTAGCCAAAAAGCATTATTCAAGGCGGTAAAGGATTTTTAAAACCCCATTTTTTTTTTAGACTGAAAAAAGAGGGGATGAGGGGAAAAGGCAATTAAAAAGGGCAGGGTTCTTTCAGCGAACGTAAGGGCCACTCCCACACGCCGGTAGAGGCGAAGGGGATATCGGGACTGTGAGACTGTGGAAGACTGCTGAGCCTCCGACCAAGGGGAAGATGCGCGCGCTGCGGAAGAACTCTTGCGATGGGAGAAAAAATGGGGGGGGGGTGAGAAACACGTTCATTTGGTGCTGGGGTTTGAAACCAGTAATCTTGAAACATTTTTTTTAAATTTTGCATGATTTGTTCTCAAGACCTCCTTTTACTTTTAACACCTCCTTCCCCAGAATAAAATCTTTTCAAAAAACATAACCCCTAAATATTTTTTTTTGCCCAAAATCAAATCGCCACTGAACTCAAAAGTTGGTTTCTTTTTTTAAATTCTACAAACACTCTTCTGTATATGATTTTTTTTTTTCCCTTCATGTTTGGTAGTCCCAAAAAATACTCAAACCGTGTCTTTCTTTGGCCCAGTACCTGAGGACCCCTTCTTTTTATTACATCCAATCCCGGGTTTGCGGTCAATGGATAATCCCTGGAAATAAAGGGTCTCGCTAGGTACTGGGCCAATAAACACCGTTTTAGTATAGCTCCCTATTCCCCTTAGAATATGATTTATGCGACCCCTATAAGGACTTGCCAAATTCATTTGGTTCCGGTTGAACGAAAAACGTCAAAATTAATTCCCATCACTTACTATCACGTATGAGAAGCACTAAGGGACAAATAGGGAAACGCCAAACGTGTTTAAAAGAGTGAGTAAACAATGTTGAGTACCCGGGAACATCCCCATTCCTTCCCCCTTTCCTAAGGGGTGGATCTAGGGGGCCCCGTATAGAAGGAAAGATACCCGGGTTACTATACCATGGCTCACTCACTGTTTAACAAAAAGGACTTTAGCGTTTCCCCAGTTTTTCAAGAAACATAATTGGTGAGCGTAGCGAGCGAGCGAGCGAAACGAAGATTTTATTTTACTACACTGGAGAAAAAAAATTTTCCCGGAAAGTTTTTTTTTTTTTTTTTTTTTTTTTTTTTTGTATTTTTGTTTTGTTTTTTAGCCCCGATTTCCGGGGAAACCCATACTCCGTTCTGAAATTTTATTTAACCTTCGAAATCTCTGAACTTAGGGGAAAGCCACGTTTTTTAGCACAATCGAAAAAAAAAAATTTCCCCTAAAAATGCAATTTTTACGATTTTTTTTGATTTTTTTTAAAAAAGTTCTTCGATTTAAATACCTACCGCTTTGTCCCGATTGTAATGATTTTTCACAAACCTTTATTTTTTGAATTATATATTTGTGGAAAATTTAAGGCAACAAATAATTATTTTTCATAAAAAATGGGAATTTTACGGGGTTTTTTTTTTTAAACAATTCTTTGACAAATAACAATACATTCTTTATCCGATTGTAATGTTTTTTCACGAACCAATTTTAGGAATTATAATTCGTGTAAAATTTTGGCAAAATAAATAATATTTTTTATGGGAAACGAAATTTTTGATTTTTTTTTTTTTAAAATTACGATAATTAAAAAAATAAAAATTAAAAATTTTTTTTTTATTTATTTTAAATTATTTAAAAAAAAAATCATCAATTTGTAATGTTTTTTTTACAGAAAGAAAAAAACAAAAAAACATGGCAGCCTCCCCAATTGCCACCCAAAATTAACGTTTTTTTTTAAAAAATTTTTTTTTTAAAAAAAAAAAAACGCGGGGGG
>JAMZAV010012487.1:0-17705 GCA_024449915.1 Sweltsa coloradensis | reverse complement strand
TTTCCCCTAAAAAATTTTAAAATTATTAAATAAAAAACCCCCTTGCGATATTTTTTTGGTGAGGTGTTTTTCATTTCGGTGCAACTTTGGCTAGCTACTTCCCAATTTATTATTGTAAAATTCTTTTTTAAATCGCGTTTTAGGCAGTCGCATGTTATGCAATCCCCCAAAAAATTTGGCCCCTTCGGCAAATTGCCCCCCGGGGTAGGGTTTTTGCCCCAGACCCCGGCTTACCACGAAAGGCTGGCCCCTAATTTTTGTTGCGGGCCCCCTAACTTTTTGGAAATTTGTCCACCCTGCTTAATTCAAAGGGATAGGGGTGCCATATTCCCCAAGTGTTCACCTTAAAGGTCCCTCCCCCCAAATTGAGACCCCCTCACCCCCCATTTCAGAATCCTAGTATGTTAAATTTGTTTGGGACTAGCCTATATCTTTGGAAATCATCAAAACAAAAATTTTAGGATTTTGTTTCAACTCTCAGTTTGAAAATTGTACATTCAACTCCCTTGAAGGGTGGTGGTGAAGGGTGAATTTTGGGGATTTTTTAGTTCTGTGATTAAAAAGGGTTTCCTCATTTTGAAATGAAATTTAAAAGGGAATTGCCAAAACGTGCCTAAAGTGATGTGATAATATTTTTTTGGGCACACTTTAATATTTTATAAATTTTAGCAAAAAAATTTAGGTAAACCGGGTTTTACCTGGGCAAGTCCACCTAGTCATATTTGTTCTCATGTCAACAGGGAAAAAATTTGGCATGAAATAGTATAACATTGATGTGGGTATTTAAAACAAGACAATAAATGACAGATATATTCGGTCGTGTTTTCAGGTTTTTGCCGTCGCTAGGATGCTGACTTGTTTTTTATGATTTGGATGAAAAGCAAAACGGCAAAAGAGTTTTTCCGAGAAGGAATTTGGGAGCTGGGAATTCGATGAACAAGAAGAAAAACCCCCCATTTTATTTTGATCAAGAGGGTGGCGGTCTCCCTTCAAGCCAAAGTGCCGTTTTACTAAAAGGGTTTACGAGAAACTTGTGCAAATGATTCTTCACGAGTACAAGATATTTAATGCTGAAGAAGTATGCATAGCCTACTGTAGCTGTAGCTCTTTACTAACAGTGTCGATGACAATACGATTTTTCTTGATAAGGCTATAGGGGCCCCTTCAAGTAAATCACAATAAAAAATCCCCCGTCTATGCGGGAAATAATACAAAGTAAAAAAATTTTAAAATAAAATTTTCGCCGGAGGTTGGCGTTTTGGACGTGAGTTTAGGAATGAATTTTTTTTGTTTTGGAAACCGCACTCACCTAAATACTTGTTTTGGTCAAGGACAGCACAGCCGGCTTGGTTTTTCCTTGTCTTTTACTTTCCACTAAAAAATAAAATTTTAAACTAATAAACACACGAGTGGTCTACACACCACTGTAGCTCGGCAGTGAATGGTGCGGCTGCCTAGGGCGAATGACGCGAACTTGAACCAAGTCACATGATATTAATGACGTAGTTGTCGGACTGGTTTGTACTACAGTTTATATTTGCAGTGCGGCGTAAGGATATGGAAGGGAGGGAAAATAGATTCAAAATTCTAATCCTAAACATACCCCCCACCGAAACCAAAGTGAGGTTTCTAGCTCCAAAAAAAATAATGGAAGAAAGATAAGATTTCTAACCAAGGTAAGTCTATTTCGAAAATATAAAAGAAGAATAAAAACGTCTCAAGGGCAGGGTTCACTCTACGGCTGGTAGTGGACATAGCTTCACTACCGGTCGAGTAACTGTTCCCTGAGATGTGCGAACGGTGGCGACTCGTACTACTTGGTCCGATCCAGGATGGACCTCAATTACTCGCCCCAGTTTCCATTTCAAAGGTGGAGATTTCCCGTCATTGATGATGACGAGATCGTTAGGTTTCAAATTTGGTTTGGACAAGGACCATTTCTGACGTTGTTGCAGAGTATGCAGATATTCTGTCTTCCATTTGTTCCAAAATTGTTGGGACGCCTTCTGGATCAGTTGCCAACGAGACAGTCTATTCAATGGAATATCATCAACAATCTCTTCTGGAAGCGAAACTAGTGGAGCTCCGATGAGAAAATGACCCGGAGTCAGCGTATCGAACTCATTGGCATCAGGTGACAGATCAAACAAGGGCCTCGAATTTAGAATAGCTTCTATTTTGCTAAGCAAAGTTGTGAGCTCTTCGAACGTAAGAGCTTGTTCACCTACTACACGGCGCAAGTGGTACTTCACTGAGCGTACTCCAGCCTCCCATAACCCACCAAAGTGAGGCGCGGAAGGGGGATTGAAGTGCCATAGGATGCCTCTAGCGGCAGTTGCATCAGTGATCAGTTTTGATTCGTCATGCAAATATTTAGATATTCCCAGCAAATATCTATTGGCTCCGACAAAGTTAGTGCCGCAGTCCGAGTATATGGCAGTGCATAACCCACGTCTAGCGACAAATCGGTCCAGAGCAGCAAGAAAAGCAGGAGTTGATAAGTCAGAAACAACTTCTAAATGCACTGCCTTCGTTGCCATGCAAACAAAGAGACACATGTAGGTCTTGGATATCTTAGCATTCCTTCTCTTACTCTCTTTAATGCCAAAAGGGCCAGCAAAATCAACTCCCACATTCAAAAATGGACGTCCTTGTTCCACTCTCGAAGCTGGAAGATCTCCCATGAGAGGCTGGGAGTGGGAGGCCCTCATCTTGTGGCATATGACACACTTTGATAGTCTTGAGCGAATAACTCGGCGAGCTGCAAGTACCCAGAAGTGGCGTTGTAACACACTTTGCAAAGCTCGTGGTCCGATATGCAGGTATGAGCGATGGTAATGGTCGATTATGAGGTTTGTCAAATGGTTCTTCCACGGCAGCAGCAAGGGATGCCGGGATTTGTAGGGTAAAGATGCATTCCGCAGTCGACCTCCTACTCGAATCAAACCTGATGGATCGATGAAGGGATTTAATCGCTGCAAAGAAGGAGAGCACGGTAACTTCTTTGCTAACAACTGGAAATCTTTTCCGAAATGATCTTGCTGAACTTGTTTAATCCATAGTTGGGATGCTTTGCGTAGCTCGGTTAGCGTCAATGTTCCGTGCAAACGGAACGTCACTGATGATTGTGCGTTCCTTGCAAATCTTAAACACCAAGCTGTAACGCGTTGGAGGTTAGTCAGAGTGGAGAATCTCTCCAAAACATCGGACGCAATGGGTGCATTCGTCGTTACCAACATGTTGAATGAAGTTTTGACTTCGGGAATGTCGCAAGGCTGTATGCATGGTACAGTTGCAATGGGCCATTCTTCTTGTTGGGACGACAACCATATTGGACCCCTCCACCACAAGGGATGAGTGAGTAGCTGTTTTGGAGTTAGCCCTCTGCTGGCGCAGTCAGCTGGGTTATGATGTGTTGAAACATAATTCCATATTGACGGTTCGGTTGCCTCAAGGATCTGGACGACACGGTTAGACACGAATGGTTTCAACTTAAATGGAGGCGTACGAAGCCACGCCAAGACTGTGGCCGAATCGCAGAAAGCATAGGTACCGATACAATTGATCTTGATGCTGAGTATGGGCATGGCATACTGCAGCAATTTTGAGAGGAGCACGGCTCCGCACAATTCCAGGCGAGGAATTGAAAGAGTTTTCAATGGCGCTACCTTTGATTTTCCCATTAGCAAGCTTACATTAGTGTTGAAATGAGAATCACATGTGTGAAGGTAGATAACTGCAGAGTACCCTTGTTCCGAGGCATCGCAGAATCCAACTAGGTTGGCTTTTACGTTCGTGGACGAAAATATGAAACGTTCGATTCTTAGTTTTGCTAATTCGTCGAGTTGGTTTGCAAACACCATCCACTGGTCGTGAATCGCTTGAGGTATAGGATCGTCCCAACCGAGCCCAAGGGACCACAATTTTTGGATAATGCATTTGGCAGTGAAGACTGCTGGTGTGACCCAACCCAGTGGATCATAGATGCGTGCGAGTACGGACAGTAATGCTCGTTTGGTGTGAACGTCATTTTTCATAGAAACGTTGTATGAAAATGCGTCCCGCCTGTGCATCCCAGTGGATGCCTAGAATTTTCACAACTGAATCGTCAGGAGAAGTCAATGCAAGATAAACCTCCCTGTCTATCAGTGGGACATCATCAAGAATTTCCGGGCAGTTGCTGCTCCATTTCCGCAGTTGGAAACCGCCTGGCTTGAGGAGATCAATAAGTTGATTTTTAAGGAAGAGCGCCTCTTCAATTGAATCTGCTCCAGTCAATAAATCATCAACATAGATGTCCTCTTGAAGGATCTTTGCTGCATCCGGATACTTTGCACCTTCATCTCGAGCTAGCTGATGAAGTGTTCTTATAGCCAACCAAGGGGCAGATGAGACTCCGTAGGTAACGGTTTTCAATTCGAAACGCTTTATGAGGGAGTCAGATGAACTCCTCCATAAAATATGTTGGAACAGCCTGTGCTCTGGTAAAACAAAGATTTGCCGATACATCTTGCAAATGTCAGCCGAGAATACAACCGGGTGCATTCGGAATTTGATGATAACATCTGTTATATCGGCTTGAAGCTTTGGTCCTGTATGGAGGATATCGTTGAGCGATCTGTTGCATGAAGCTTTAGCAGATGCGTCAAATACAACACGTAGCTTAGTGGTAGAACTTGACAACTTGAGAACGGGATGATGAGGAATAACAAACTGCGACGAATTAGAAGAAGAGGACAGCTCTTCCATGTGTCCCAGATCTTCATACTCCCGCATGAGCTCTGCATAAGGTTTCTGAAGTTCAGGTTGTCGAGTAAGACGACGTTCAAGTTGCTGGAAGCGAGAAGTGCCCGTGGATAGGAATCGCCTAGTGTAGGTGCATCTTCTTTAAACGCAAGGGAACCACATACCGTCCAGTGTTATCACGATAATGACATTTTAGTAAACAACTCTTCACATAAATGTCAGCAGGGTCAACGGCTATCTTGGCTTGGGAGGTTCTTCAACTTCCCACAACCTCCTCATGTTGAACTCAAGTGAAGAATCAACTGAGGCTAGCAACGTGGTGACAGTGGAAGGCGATCTCGATGGAGAGTCCATCCTACCCATGATGACCCAGCCGTAAATACTAAGAGGGCTGAAGGATACCCACTAACCTTGGGACCAATGAAAACCTCCGGATATAAGTCGACACAAGCAAGAAAATCAATAGGTCCGGGAAGATTGAATTGTGATCAGCCAAAATTAAATGTTTAAATTGGGCGCAGGAAAAAGAGGAACGTGAATAACAGGCATGTTCCGAGGTAATGGTAGACAAAACGATAGCATCTGTCAAACCTAGGGTGATCCGAATCTCTAGGCTTGATTGTATAACTGACAACTCCTGTGGTTTGTACGCATGTCTGACTTAGACAAGCAATGTAACTTGGTGAGCGAGAAACAGACAGCCCAAGACGTTTAGCACAACTCGAGGTGATGAAAGACGACTGAGCTCCTGAATCAATTAGAATCTTACGGTTGGTAAGAACCAAAATTGTCCTTGCAGTGAACAACAGCTTTACCTAACAACACAGGGGTGGAGGCTACGGAGTGGCGAGGGCACATGGCACGATGTACTCGTCGAGGTTGATGACCTCACCTGTGTCAGAACTTGAAGGTGATACAACATTTGGGTCATGTTGTGTTTGGCTACTAGAATGCAGTAGCGTGTTATGACGATAGTTGCATTGTAACACGACGTGTTTGAAGGACATTGCGTTATCATGTGCGTGTTTTTTAAGCAATTGAAACATAAACGTAAAGAATCGCACTCGATCGTGTGGCGTTCGACTAGGATCAAGAGCTAAAAAACTCAGGCACATTTATAGATAGAATGTTGTTGCTTGCAGCACGGGCAAGATTTGGTAGTGGGTTGAACAGCCGCCACGAATGAACGACCGTGAACAACTTTATTATCAAATGAATGTGATGGCCGGCTAGATTGCGTAGGCTTCACAGAGGGAGACTTATAGGAAGTCTTGTCAATGTTACATAGTTCAAGGACTTTAACATGACCTTGAATAAACTTCATCAAACTGTCATAACTTGGTATGTCCGTCAATTGCAATTGCATTTTCAAACAGCTTCCGAGTTGGTCGGTCCAAGTTGTGTAATGCTATGTATAATAATACAAAGTCACCTAAGTCAGGAATGTTTAGGTGACGAAGGGCTACAAAGCACTCTTGAAAAGTTTCTAGAAATGAGTTTGGTCCCGATAAAGAAAGACTCAGACGTGAGTGCTGTAAACTCAAACATTTTGTCTAGATATTTAGTGGCAAGGACTCGTTTGTTGTGGTATTTCTCTATTAGAGCTTGCCAAACAATTACGTAATTAGCATCTGTAATAGGCAGACTCAATACAATGCTTGTAGCCGGTCCGCTTACTAACGTGATAAGGTATTGGAATCGCTCTATGTTCGTAAGTGACTCATTGTCATGGATTAAGCAGCGATAAGTATCGTAAAATGACACCCAATGTTGATAGCTGCCATCAAACGTAGGAATATTTATTTTGGGTAAACGAGGGGTGTGCCTGGCATTCCTCGCTGATGTTGCAGTTTCCGTTAGTCTTAAGTGACTCTGCAAATGCCTTTACCTCATAATAAATATCGTCGAATGATTCTAAGACTTTCGAGTCAACAACAGTCTCAGAATCAAGAAGTAATTGAGTTTCAACGATTTTCTGCGTGGATTTTGGTGAATTCTTCGGAAATGTTATCGATGTGTTCAAATCTCACTTTGAAGGTTGTTACTTTGGCTGCGTTTCCTGGTATTTCCTTAGTTAGGTCAAAGAGCGTTTGAAGCTTACGGAATTCTCGTTGTTTACGTACATCGAGACTGGCTAATTTATTTTCAAGTTTAGTTTTGAGTGCTTTCTCGGCCATAGTTAAAAGTGAGAGGACAACTTACGTAGGACACTAAATACAAAACAAAAGCGATAGCCCTGGCGCTAGATCGCCTATCAAAAAGAGTGGAATAGAATCAAGACAAAAAATTAACAAACCTAAATCAAAATGCTAGACTAACGAACCTGATCGGGCCTACGGAGGACCAGAACTATGTCTATGCAGGGAGACATAATACGAAAGTAAAAATTGTAAAATAAATTGTCGCCGGAGGTTGGCGTTAGGAGCAGTAGAGTTTAGGAATGAATGTTGTTGTTTAGGAAGCCGCACTCACCTTAAAGTCACTTGTTGGTCAAGGCACAGCACAGCTCGGCTTGGTTGGTTCCGTTGTCTTGACTTTTCCACTAAATAATAATTTTAAACTAATAAACACACGATGTGGTCTACACACCACTGTAGCTCGGCAGTGAATGGTGCGCCTGCCTAGGGCGAATGACGCGAACATGAACCAAGTCACATGATATTAATGACGTAGTTGTCGGACTGGTTTGTACTACAGTTTATATTTGCAGTGCGGCGTAAGGATATGGAAGGGAGGGAAAATAGATTCAAAATTCTAATCCTAAACAATCCCTCTTTGACCACTAAACTTTTTAAACAGTAGGGCCCTAGGGATGTTACATACGCCATTGACAAGTAGCATCGCATAATGGCCGCACCTCATTTTTTGAACTAAGGTTCACATAAATAGGCAAACAGTAATTAAATTGGGCTTCAGGTAGGGCCTACCAATACATTTGCTGTTAGCTGAAAAAAAATTACCTACAAACAATATAGGCCTTGATACCCCTGGGGGTGAAGGTACAACTAAATCAGTTCTCCTTGGCACGTCAGGTCTATCAAAAACAGGTAGGGCCTATTCCCCTTTCTTGACAATGCCTATGTGTAGGCCTACACTGTATGGATCTAACAGTAAATAAATACTATCTCTACTCTCTATTTTTCATGACAATCCATGTTGGCTTAGACCTAATAGTTGTGGTGTGGCAAGTACCGGTAATTAAATTGACTAAATCATGTAGGTTGTTACCACTAGTACCTGACTGTGACTCTGACATTCCAAGAATCTCTTAAGGCCTAGCTGAGTAATAACTTATTTTCAGGTTTTATTTCGTGAGGACTGCAATGCTGACGAATTAATTGACGTAATTTCCGCGAACCGAGTATATCTCCCATGCGTTTACGTATACAACAAGATCGATCAGATATCACTGGAGGAAGTCGATCGCATTGCGCGTCAACCGAACAGCGTGGTGGTCAGCTGCAACATGAAGCTAAATCTAGACTATCTTTTAGAACAGCTCTGGGAATATCTCTCACTGATACGAGTATACACGAAGAAGCCCGGCGAGCCACCAGATTTCGACGACGGTCTCATCTTACGTCGGGGCGTCACCGTGGAACATGTCTGCCATGCGGTACATCGCACGCTGGCTGCAGCGTTCAAGTACGGCCTTGTGTGGGGCACGAGCACAAAGTATTCACCGCAACGTGTTGGGATACACCACATCATGCATGACGAAGACGTCATCCAAGTCGTCAAGAAATAACGAGCTGTTCGTTATCGATCAAATGGTATGCCATTCTCAGATCAGCTGTATTTTAAGTACTGGTAAATGAATGTTGTTGAAAGGTTTGTTTTCCTGTATACTACCAATTTGTAAGTTTAAACCTTTACTGATTCGATGCTGTTCGTCTATGTGCATTTTTTACATCCTCACACGGAAGCTTGTGCACTTTTCACACCTGCTTTCAGTACAAATGTAATAAATACAGTTGGACCTCATTGTTAAGTTTCTTGTTAGTAGATTGTTTCCTTAGTAAGTAGAGATGATATCGGGTAGTTAAATGTAGGCCTATTTGGTTCCAGCCATAGATATTAAACACATAGTAGGCTAGATACACAGTCTCCAATACCTCTGCACAGGCGCGAGAGTAGCAAATTGAAGAGTCAATCTGCCATCAACAAAATGGCAATTTGGCATTTTAATTTATGCTTTTTTAATGCATTTAAGTATTTTACTGGATTGTTTGATATGGTTTTAGCTTGTGCAGCATGGGATTGAATAAACAGAAACAATAAGAAGTTATTGCATAATGCATAATTAAATAAAATAAATATAATATGTGCATATAAAATACATAAAAAATAAATAATTTGCATAATCATTTGGTGTTAATGGCTAGAATGCTCACCTGTCAACCTGGCGGCAATCTTGAGAACTATTTGGGCTACAAATCGCTCCCATTTACTTAACATGCAAACAGGTCTTTCAAGATGGCTTCAAATTGTCACGGAAGTGGATTAATGACTGCGTATCTAGCCTACTATAGGTGTTTAATATCTATGGTTCCAGCCCCTCTTCGATTCGAGTAACCCAAATCAGCAAATCCCTCTAATTCAGGGATTGTTAACAGGCAAACCGCGGTCCGAATCCAAACTGCGAAGGTTAAAAAATTGGGCCTCCGGGGAATATCTTACTCTTAACTAAAAATGATGTAATATATTGAAAATTAATTCTTCTCCGGACCAAATTTATGTAGGCCTATTATTATTATTATTATTATTATTATTATTATTATGAATTTTAGAGGTTTAAGAGGTTTTGGCCACTTCTAAATAAGCTTCTGTTAACTTGTGCGACATGTCGTTAGGAATTGATTCATAATTCGAATTATTTTCAATTTTTCATCAAAGGTTTCTAGCTTCTCGAAATTCTGTATTCGGCAAGAAATAACTCCTCCATCCGTACTAGTCTCGGATGTTGTGAACGGTGCTAAATCTTTATTAACTTTGGTGTTTAGTTCCACATTCTCTACTAGCATTCTTTATACGCGAGTTTCAGAATCTTGCAGCCTGGATTCAAGCACTGAACGCTGTCAAGAAATGTTTGCTAATTTGTCCAAAGCCACTGACAACTTATCAGATAGATGACCTAACTTACCGTAATGATAGGCCTAAATCAGTTTATTGTTAATGGTACAATATTTGAAATTTGGAATTTAATGTTTTTCTTATTAATTTATTTTTATCCAAGTTACCTAGCCTAATAGTAATGTAATAATTTAAAGTACTGTATCATTGGCTTTTGGCAGTAGGCCTATGTATTAATATGAGAGACAATGTGATGAAATATTACTGATGGCCATGATGACAATTAAACAATTTTCAAATTTAAGTTCCTCATTTAATTTCTGAATTTTTTCATCTGTAAGTGATTTCATAAATTGAAAATCCATGTGCGTCACTTGAGAGGTATCACCAGCGTCCTGCGTTGGATCATGCGACACCTGGTTGACTTCCATATTGGTGCGTGCATCATCGAGGCTCATTAGAAGCTCTTGTTCCCGACGTCGGTGTTTTGTCACAGCCACTTCCATCTCGTATTCAAAGTCGGTCTGTTTGTTTTCCAGCTCACTCTGTCAACGTATAATCTAAAATCTTGGACATTACTTGAGTTAATGAGCTTCTCCTGTAACATGTCGATTCTCTGCTGTAATCTCTTTTTGCAGCCGACTGCTTATTCCCTCCAATTGCGTATCCTTGGACTTTGATTTCGCAATATTTGTTTGCAGCTTTTTCAGTTGACGAGAGTAGCGCTTGATAAGAACAGCGTCGGAGAGAACTTCGTTGACAAGTGGGTATGTTCTTGATAGTCTTTGCCCTTTGTGGAAATTTGATTGTGTTGGTTGCTGATCAATTGCAGCATTCGTGACCGTGCAGACGATGGCTGTTAGGGCGTTGCCACCTAACGACGACTGGAGAATTCTGGTCAGGTTGTTGCCCCAATAGTTGATGTAATTTTCCCTCTCGCTAAGGTCGCGAATGACCTTTCATAATGGGGTCAGTGACAGGTTAATGGAGCAGCCCTCCTTGAATCGGTCAGCGGTTGCGTTCATCTGTCCGGTCTTCTCCGACCCTGCCAGATCAACCATGTTTAGGTGGGACACCTGGATCGCACCATCGCTGTCTACAGTAGCCTGCGCCTTTCGGCTCTCCACAATTGGGCGAAAGATAGTGTAAGATCTTGAGCTACGCTCATTCATGTTCCTCTCCTTCTTGTTGTAAATTTCTACGTATGAAGCACGCAGAAGGAACCTCGCTACTGCTGACTTTTCATGGTAGTAAAGATGTGCTCCACCGCTTGGCGGGTGGTGCCGACGTCCAGTTCCATACCCACCATTTTGTGGGTTTTACCTGACGATGTCTGACCATATGCAAAGACAGTTCCGTTAATGCCGTTTACGACGGAGTCAACGATAGGTTGTACCACTTTCGAGAATAGTTCTTTGTTTGTTTTCGATTCATTGAAAATATAATCGAAAATGTGGCTTTCTTTTACTTTTTGTGTGTTTACGTCAATTTGATTAATTTGGTTATCGTTTGATACCGACCAAAATAATACTGGCCTGCCTCAAGTTTTTCTCGATTAATAAGAAGTCTGACTTTTAAAATGAAGATAATTTGTGTCGACATGTTGCTAATTGCCGTGTCCCTGGTTTTCAGGCACAATCTAAAGGCAAAAGTGGCGAAAGGCGCAAGCAAAACACACGGCGCAAAGTTGTGTCTCGTTGAAAATGGCGACTTACGCAAATCCTTATGTTAAAACTTAAATCATAGGGCTATAAAAACCGTATGCACAAAGGTAGTTGCGTTAGCAGACTTGCGTCCGCAAGTCACTAGATATTTCGGTAAAGTTGCGGCTACTCTCGATGTGACGCAACGCAAATGTCGACTCGTCTTTTTTGTATCAGAAAATGAATATTCAACTAAAATGTTTGTACCAACATACAGTAAAGGAGGCAAGAAACGTGAAATATTTAGTAAAATATTGCAAAAAAGTTAAAAATTAAGTGAAATTTGAACCCGCAACCCTCAGCATACCGCTACTCCAAAGGGGACGGTAAATATTGCGACTTTTGACCACTGTATACATTGCAGGTTGCCCAAAACACAAAATTTAATAAATGATTGCTGTATCTAGAAATGCTCTTTTAGTGCTAGAATAATTTATTCGAGTCATTTGGGACTGGTTTTTGCTTGCATTTCGTTTCCATTGATCTCCAAACAGTATCGCCGGAGACAATTCCGCCATCTTTGCCAATATTTGCGTTCGCAACTTTACCGATGCAAGTCTTTGTGCATGAGGGGGTTAAGCTTTATCTATTTGTGACGAATATTGTATCAACATCATATCTCAACACACTCGAGAATAATTGTGACCAAGTGCAACTGTGCAATGCACCTTTCCTATAGAAAATTTTAAATTTGGTTTGTTTGCAAAGAGTGAGAATGTGAGAATAGTGAGATACATGCATTTTGGCACAATCGGCTCCAATGAAGTCGACAAGGAATTCATGGGCATGGAACTGTTGTAATTACTAGGCCGCTTCGCAAACAAATTCTTATAGTGTAGCCCATCACCCTACAATCCCTCAAAAATCATACTAGTTAGTGCAATTTTCATGGGAAATTTAGGCTACCGGTACTAGCCAACAGACCTCGCCCAACAATGAAACCAATTAATTTAATTGAAGAACAAACAAACAAAGTCATTCGATGTCTATGGATATCAACAAACTTAAAGAATGTAAATTCATCAGAATGAAAACCTCCTGGCCATGAAAGTACTCAACAGTTAAGAAATTTAAATGGCAACTTTTGTTAAATTGAAAAACATTGAAACTACAGTATGGGAATTTATAGGAATAACTAACCGAATAAGTACAGAGTGGCCATGAAAACCGCTATTTTCATTTAAATAAATTTGCAATGTTTGATCAACGCCAGTTACTATTATAAGTCCATGGTTTGAGTATGTTTCTCAATTTCATTAATCGGGAAACACTCCCGATTTTTTGGAAATCAATCCAGAAATTCAAAAATCCATCTCAGCGGGGTACGTACGTATTGGGAGACCGGGGTTCGATACCCCGCTGTGATGGATTTTTTAGTTTTAGTATGCGTTTATGTTGTTAATTTAACAATCAATCATACTCTAGCAAGGTTCGAATTCGATAGATTGCGGTTGCGGGTAACCTGAGCACCCGGTGTCATCCCTATGTTTATTCTTCCCACACCCTAAGGTTCCCTGTAATGACTTGGTGCCATAGGCCTAAAATCACCTTACATAGATACTGTAAGGAAGAAGTATGGCGTTCCTGTGTAAAGTAAGCTTTCTGGGGAATTTGTTAGGTTTTCATAGGTGGTTGAAAATTGACATGGTGAAGTAGGGCATATTATGAAGACTTGAATTTGAGTTGAGTCAAGAGTACTAAATATGACGAATATCAAGTCTAATTTGAATCTAAGTACTGGTACTTCGATTTTTACTTTGCTATTACTATATAGTACCTATTTTTCTATGCTCGACTAGACTTTGGTGAAAGATCGAACATAATTTTATTTCTTGATAGTTGATGCGTTTGGGCCTGAAGAATTTGGCCCAGAGCATGGCTCTGCTGATCATTAAAGGGGAGAAAAGAGGAAAAGTACAATCTTACAAACATCAGGTAGAGAAGTATTTTACTCCACAGAATTAGAACTGAGCTTTGGCCACCAATGTGAGAAACTCCCCCCCCCCTTTCCCTCCCTTTGCCCATGACTGGTTCTGTTCTGCATGGTGGTGTTCTTCCCACATTCCCTAGGTTAAAGTGGTGCATTATGACCTAATGGTTAACGGCTTAATGCGCTCTTAACTCCAAATAAACAATAAAACTTAAAGCTGCCTGTGCAAAAGTTTCCAAAAGTGATTATAGGAATAACCTAGACCTACAAAATGTTTGCATTGACTAAGTACAAAAATAAAATGCACATTTTTTAGTAGGGCTACTTGATTTCGAGTAGCAAATTCTTGACTTTGCCGCTACTTAACCTGAAATTTTGGGTATTCACACACCTCCAATTTTAAAACTGGACCTTATTGCAAATTGTTAGCAAGTCTGTCCCCCTATCTATCTCCATGCAAATTAAAAATGCCCATTATAAAAAGTAACCTAACCTAGGCCTTTACAAAAATCATTGGGGAATATAAGGTGGCTCCAACATAAGTTCATGTTCAGTTTATTATACCAGTAGGCTACATTTTTTTAGGTAAGCCTCATATAGAATATGTTAAAAACATTTTGCTCGCCGACACATACCGTATATTTAAAGATTTTTTACGAATATGCTAATAGCAACTTGCTCGCCATATTAAAAAACAGATATATGTCATAATGTAAATGCTGTTTAAAATCTAATGTCTATTAGCCAATTTATCCATTATTAATCTTACTTTCCTTGTCTTTGCATGTAAAGTTTTACTAGCATTTGATTCTTCATGAAGTATACTGTCGAATGATGACGAAAATAGAGCCACCATTGTAGACACTGATACTAGGTCAGTGCGAACAAACCATTCAAGCATGAGCAGGGCACGAGTCTTTGCTATATCAGATGAAGATTCCAATTGCAGTATCTCTGCTATAGATTTAATAGCATTCACACAATTGAGTGTTGTACACCTGCAAATTGAGAACATTGTGAATAAGACGTTTTTGCCCAAGTTCACACTACAACATAAATTGCTATGTAGGTCACACAGTTCAAAGTGAACAACATACTTTTGGCAAACTTGATGGAGACTTTGCAACAACACTGGCCACTCATCTACTTGGCAGAATTCAGTTACGATTTGCTTCTCGGCAATACTGTCCCCCATGAACTCTGCTTCTATTCTGGAAATAAATTATGCATACAGTACCTTACTGTAACCAAGCACTTAAAAAATACAATACAATAAAAAAACTAGGTACCAGCAAGGCAATCCATTGTACTGAGGCCTGACGCCTGAATACAAATTTTGGCACATCATGTAGTCATTTGTTCTAAATTATTTTCATTGCACAATATATTGGCAATAATTTCCACCTACGAGAGTGTTTCCCGACTATCCAAATTGAGAAATATATTGTCAATAGTAACATGTATTTCACTTTTTTATAAGAGTTTTCCACTCTCAAAAAACAAAAACTATATTTTTTACTTTTTCCACAAACAAAATACAATATTCGTTGGTCGTTGCAGTTGGTTTATTTTTTTGTATTTCATTTAAATGTGATATTATTTTATATCTTTAGTTTTTTAGCACAACAATGAAGTGAAACTTACTCAAAGTGTTTCGGTGACTTTTATATCACAATTTTGATGTTATTGGTGAGACAAAACTTTAAAATTGCTCGCCCCAAACAAAATAAAAAAATGTGTTAAAAATTAAAATTAACCTCAAAATTAAAATTTCCTGAAAGTACATTTTTTAACGGGAGCGTCTGAAGAGACAGGTTGACACTCACGTCTCGATAGAATCAGTCGTAGCGATGCTTGTAGACTGGAAATCCTCCTCCTCGCTCTCCAGCTCCACCTGCCCTCCCCGGGTGTAAACCCGGGAACGGAGCTGATTTCTGGATGGAAACGGGTTGTTTTGGTACCCCCGGTGGGCACAGACACCGCCTATAGTGGGTGAACTAGTCAGCCCCGACTGGATTGAAATACCTCTCATCCAGGTTTGATTTTGTCGTTTATGTCGATGCTTTTTTTTTTTATGGTTTTAAAAATTAAATTAAAAATGCGGATTGTGCCTATGGGAAAAATTTTTTTTTAATTCATGAAAAATTAAGCAAGAAAAAATTGTTTTAAATTGGTGGTTTTGAAAAATATCCAAATTTTTGTTAGATAAATTTTTAAATTTGTAACTACCATTTTTATCAAAGGGGGTGCTTCCAACCCTTCATATTTTCCTTTTTGATTTGAACTAAACCCCAAAAACCTGCCTTTTGGTGTTTGGGTCTCATCTCACCACAGCACCGTGTTCAACGTCATCTTTTTTTTGTCAATTCGGGATCAAATTGAAACCCAAAAGTCCGGGCATTTTCCGCACCATTTCGTAAGCCGATAATCCGAGCAATGGGTCTGGGACACCGTGATACATGGTTGCCAATTTAATAGAACCATCGTTTCGCCGTAAGCCTTGTCGAAAACTGGGATGACCATTTTTTACGAGGTGGAATATTAATTTCAGAATCTTTAACTTTACACAAGCTGATGGTCTTTCCAATCTTCTTGTCAGGTAATTTGTCAATTGCTGACAATTTGGGCTAGGCTGAAATGATATGTCTGAACACAAAGTTAAAGAAAAACTTTTGACAAGTTTAGTGTTTCTAAGATAAGAAATAAGAATACACTATGTGTATAAAAAGTAGGTTTTGGGGACCATTTTTAAATGTCAAAAATCTTTTGTCTTGAACATAAATTTTAGGGGGGGGGGGTTGTCCCAAGTGCATTTTCCCCTTCATAAGGCTTATTTAAATTTTTGACCTCTAAACCCCGCAATTCGCCCATGAAATTCATATGCACAATTTAATTTTCTCACTTTCATTGTGGCAAAGTTTGTTTCTTATCTTGAGAAAGGAGATCAATCTTATATGCACCTACCCAATGTATCTAGTACTGACACATATTTTAACCCGCCCTCAAAGACTGCTCAGTGAGACATTTCCCTTTCCTGTGGGAGCACTTATGGGAGAACCAACTGCATGTGCTAAATTAGTTACTTTCACAAGTTCATCAAGGCTCTTCCGGGGGCCCAGATTTCCACGATTTTAGTGTTTTAGAAAATATTTTCTAGCGCAAAGCCGTTTCTTGTTGTAATTTAAAAACAGAATAACAATAAATAAATTAAAAATTACAAAAATTTTATTGACGGTAGCCACAAAAGAATGGAAATGGTAATTTGGAGGAAAGTAAAAATTCTGGATGACAATAAAATTAATAAACCCTTGAATACAAAAAAAATTGTAACATTTGACATCCCGGTGGGGTATCTTGATTCCAGGACAGGTGCCTGAAAAGGGAAAATGAGACTTTTTGGTCCCCTCACTGCAACACCAACAAAACCCGCTTTCTACAAATTGTTATTTAGTCTAAAAATACACAAATTTTGTAACTATAAAATTTCAACAGCATTAATCTTAAATGGGATCCATGGTATGACTGGGTTAAGTGGTATTGTAGCCTCTTGGAATAGGAACATATAAAATCCCGTTAAAACTTTAAAATTACTAGCGTACAATGCAGGTTGGGGGGCTAGACAAAAAAAAATTTCATTTAAATGGACACAGGTTTCAAAACTATTGGATTTCATGCAATTTCAAACCCCGTCAAACGCTAGTAATTAAACGGGGTCTTAGAGTAATGATCAATGATGGACAAGTAGGCTACATTTCTTTTATCTCTGCTCCAAACTTGTTTTCTGTGGAGAAAATACCTACCCAACCACCTGTTGAGAGTACTGAAATTTTGAACCATCAAATACTTTGCAATAGTTCTCTGAAACTCTAAAGGAAACCCGTGATTTCTTTAAAAATATATCCTGGAGTTGCTCATTTTTGTCAGCGGGGGCTCTTGATAAAAGGGGAGCTGAAAGTAATTGATTGATTTTTAATTTGCTATACACACGGCTCTTATAAAAATTTTACGAGACCCAACTATTATCTATTTAAAGCCCCAGCCACAAGGGGAAATGACCTCATGGTGGGTGTAATCATGTACCAGCCAAAATTCAAAATCAGGGGAAAACATGCAAAGTGCAAAAACAGGGAAACAAAACCCAATGAATTGGGGGGGTCCCAACCCCTTTTGAAAATTTTTTACGGGTCCTTTTTTTTGGGGGCCGTCTTTTTTTTTTTTTTTTTTTTTTTTTTCAATTTAATTTCCAGTTTTCC
>JAMZAV010012486.1:0-19196 GCA_024449915.1 Sweltsa coloradensis | reverse complement strand
ATAGGCCTTTTTCATGAAAGGGCAATCTGTACGGGTTACAGAGTGGGTAAACTCTAAATATAAATGTATTTTTTTTTTTTCTTTTAAAACGAAAAAAAATTCGCTAATAATTCGGCATTTTACTGTTTGTTTTTAAAATATAATATGGACAAAAAAAATTTGGGTGAGGCATTTATCCACAATAAATAACAAAATTTGTATCGTGCACCCCTTGGGCTATGTATGCCGATGATGTAAAAAGTTTTGCCCAATCCCCTCAACTTCTACTTTATTCTGCGCAGCGGGAATTCATTCGAAAGGGCCCTGAAAGGGCCGGGAAACCGATCTTAACTTAAAAAAATGCTGTCATTTCTTTTACCAAACAAAAAAAGGACGATAAATAATAACATAAAAACGGTAAAACGCTATCAAGGTGACGGAAGTTACGACCGGGTGTCACAGTAAGTCACGATTGGTCATTTAAAGGGGTAAAAACCCAAAAAATATTTTTTCCACGTGATCATACCAATACACACAAAAATTCCGTTTTAAAATTTATATTTGAACTGTGATTTAACACGAATTTTTTAATTTTCTTTACCAAAAAAATTTGCAAAAATTTTTTTTTTTGGGAAATTTTTTAAAAACCGCTTTAACCCTGCTTTTTTTTGGTTCACATAGACACGAGCATAGTACCATCTAAAATCCCCCTTTATAACATGGTCTTGAACTGTCCCCAAATATACCTCAAACACGCAAAAATTGAAACCCAAAAAACCCCCCCATCTTGGTAACAGTGAAGGGCTCTGCTAATCGTAAAAGGCGATTCAAGAGAAAAGTCCACTTCGAAAACATCACTAGTATAAAGGGTTAAAAATATTATTTCTCGAATCTAGGGCGGCTTGGCAATCGTCATGGGGGAATTTTCCCCCCTTCCCTTGCGACCCCTCGACGACGAGAGACAATTGCCCACAACATGAAAAAAACATGACGACCCGCGACGTGAGAACCCCCCTTCCTCCCCTTACCCGTGGGTGATTCTGTTAAAATGTCCCCCCCCCCCCCCCCGAATAAATGGGCATTATGAAACCCAACGGGTTGACGCGCCCTTTAATCCAAATAAAAAAAAAATTATATTTTAAAGTGATTTTGTTTATATTATACGTTCTGGGGGGCTTTAAAAAATTTTAAACATTTTTGGCGCCATTGGGGGCCGGGGTAGAATTTCCCCCAGAGCAGGGCCTGCAATCGTAAAAGGCGATTCACGGGAAATTCCACCCCGCAAACATCACTAGAAAGAGGGGCGATCATTCCCAAAAATAAGGGGGTTTGGGCAGTCGTCGAAGGGACACCTCCCTTTCCCTTGTGTCCGGGGGAACAAGCGTAAATACATTTCAAACCCGGGAAAACCGCACCAAAATTTAGGACAGTAAGACGTTTTTCAAAATTTATTTTCATGGGGGACGCTTGGTAGCAAATAAGTCACCTGTCATGGTCACAGATGGCCGCCAAAAAAATTTCTTAAAATTGTTTTAACTCAAGAAGTAATCATCAATTTGGAAAACTGGGTTTTGTTTCATTCGGTTTTTAATGAAAAAAATGTCTTTAAAATTTTACCGAAATACAATAGTTTTAATTATTTATGTATTTACAATTATAGCTTTTTTTGGTGTATATATAATTATTTATACGGAGAATTGCTAGATTGTCATAAAATTTTCAGACAAACAATTAAGAAAATAAACCCAAAAAATTTAAAGCCCCAAAACGAAATTCTTGTAACTTTTTGATTTTTTAAATTAATTAATTTAAGCATTAATTAAACCCCAAATTTAAAAAGTTTTTTATTCACTTACCAAAGTCCCGTAGTGATCCCCAAAAGAACAATATGACCACAATGAACCAAAAAATTGAACCCAAAAAATTTAAATTTTCTAATCACTTTCCATTAATTTAAATTAATTAAATTTAAATTTAAAAAAATGAAAATAATCTCAATTAATTTTGTAAATTAACACAATGTGGTGCCCTTGGAATTTTTTTTTTAAAGCTATTTTTTTAAGGCGAATAAATGTTATGAAAAAAATAATTTATTAAATTAATTTATCACCGAAAAAATTTAAATTTTTAGTTAAATTATCCCACTTTTGGGCAATTATTTTATGTTTACCAAAATTGAGCGTCGTCATAAAAATATACTACTTTACTGACTAATCCCAATAAACCCCGAATTGTCATGTCCCGAACAAAATTCCTATAAACTTACAGATAAATTAAAAAATTAAATGAAGAATTACTTATTCTCAAAATTTTATTGTCACTCAATATCACATACAAAATCCCAAAAAAGTACAAAAAAAAAAACGCGAGTATAATTTAAAAAAATTTGTCCAAAATTTAATTTCATGACTTTCCCTTTAATTGAATAAAAAAATGTTTAAAATTAATTGATATAATCACCATCTGTTGTGAAAAATTTAACCCCCATGGGAACCATTTGCTGCTTTTTTTTACAGGAAAAAAATTTTGGGGGAAATTCAATTAACGAAAAGTGCATAAACTTAATTTTGGGATATAAATTTTTAAAATTTCACTTGCATTGTTTATATTTGATACTTCGTTGGCATTTTGTAGTGTTATTGATGACAATAACATTTTTGAATTAGTAAATCTCCATTTAATTTCTTAATTAATCGGGAATTTAAGAAAATTTTGTTTCGGACATGCAATTCGGATTCATTGGTTATGTCAGGAATATATATTTTTATGACGATCGCTCGAGTTTAAGGATACTAACAATCATAATATGTCAAAGTGGGGGGGGTAAATTTAACTAAATTAATTAATTCGGGGATTTTAATTTAAATTTTAAATTTAATTAATTTTTTTATTACATTTTTTCGCCTTAAAACTAGCTTTAAAAAAGATTCCAAGGTCGACCCCTTGTGTTATTTTTTTCAAAATGAATTTAGTTTTGTCATTTTTTTAAATAGTTGAATAATTGAATTTAAAAGGAAAATGATTTGGGAATTAATTTTTGGGGAAATAATATTTTTTTTGGGACATTTGGGCACA
Source organism: Sweltsa coloradensis (assembly GCA_024449915.1). Classification (NCBI taxonomy): domain Eukaryota; kingdom Metazoa; phylum Arthropoda; class Insecta; order Plecoptera; family Chloroperlidae; genus Sweltsa; species Sweltsa coloradensis. The sequence goes on along the minus strand of JAMZAV010012486.1, from coordinate 16,142 downwards.
TTGTTTTTGTGGATACACACGGGGCTTTGGAAATTAATAAGAAACTTTTAAAAGGGATTTAATTAATGCTTTAAATTTTAAATTTAAAAAATTAATCAAAAAAGTTCAAGAAATTTCGTTTTTGGGCTATAAATTTTGGGGTTTATTGGCGTTATTTTAAATATGTCGAAAATTTTTTTGACAATCTAGGAAATTTTACGTAAAATATTATATTACACCAAAAAGTGCTATAATTGCAATACATTGTAAAATTTATAAATATATTTAAAACCTTTGTTTTGGGGGGGTAAAATTTTTTAGTGGGGGTTTTTTTGTAGAGCATTTAAAACCCAATGAAAAAAACCCAAGGGGTTATCCAAACTGATGATTATTCTTGATTACAGCAATTTAAGAATTTTTTGGCGGCCATCTTGTGGACGCCATGACAGGGACTTATTTGTACCATGCGTGCCCCCGTGAAAATAAATTCAAAATATGTCTTTTACCTGCTCCTCATTTTGGTGCTGTTTCCGGATTTGAATGTTCCTAAGTTTTAAAAGCTTGTTCCCGGACTATTGCGACCTATCCAAAGACGATGACAAAGCGTGACGACCGTACGTGAAAAACCAAAAATTTTCTCCCCGCCCAAGCGGTTCTGCCCAAAGCATGGGTTTTTCCCTTTCCCATATCCCCTGGGCAAGTTGGCGCATTTTGCCCTAACGGTTTGAAGCACCCTTAATTCAAATAAAAAAATTTTTTCCCAAATCGTTCAATGTAATTTATTAAAAAAAAATTTTAATTCCATCAACACATTTTAAAATCATTTTTCCATTAAGTTAAAAAAATTTGTTTACAATTTCGTCACCATCTTTTTCTTTTTTTATTGTATATAAAAAAAAACAAAAATTACGAAAACACCCATTAGCTAAATTATTTAACATTTAATTTCACGGGCGGTACAAAAGCCCAAACCCGGTTCAAGTGCCCTTTTTTTTCTCACGTCGTATTTGTCAGTTTTATTTCTTAGTCTTGGGGTTTTTTTTAGAAAACGACCTAGCTCCAAAATTGACTTTTTTTAACAATATTTTTCCTTTTTTTTCAGGGAGCCAAATTTTTTTTTTCTTTAATTAGTTGTGGAAACCCTTTTGAAAAAAAAAAACAAAACAACCCAAACGGTATAGTAAGATTTATAAATGGGATTCAATAAAAAACATCAGACCTTTTAACACATTTCTTTACCCACAATACACGGGCGGTGCCATTGACAATAACTGGTGTACGTCGGGGCCCAGAGCATGGCTTGCAATCGTAAAGGCGAGGAAAGAAGGAACGACGCGACGTGAGAAACTGGGTGTTTCAACCGGGGTAGGTCATATTGCCCCGCCGTAAATAAAAGGAAATAGAAGAGTAAATGCAGGTATTTTGATGATTAGATTTTTTTCAAAGTGTATAAATAACCGGGAAACGTCCATCTCGCAAACATCGAAAGTACCTTAAAAAACTGAGTTTTTTTTTTATTTTTTTTGTTCAGTGAGTATTTTACTCACTGAAACTAGAGGCGAGCTTGGAAAAGGTCGACGTGGGGGACCTCTTTCCTCCATTGACGCCTTTTGGACGAAAACGACGGCGACGCCCATGACACTACAAAGGATGAACGACGATGAATACGATTACGTGAGAACCATTCTCTGTTTTTCCACCCCCCCCCCCCTTCCCTGGGGTGGTTTTGCCAGCAGGGACTTAACCCCCCGAAACCCCTGGGCTAGGTAGCGCATTATGACCTAACGGTTGACGAGCCCTTACCAAATTTAAAATTTTTAAATAAACAAATTGATACCTTGCGCACGATATTTGCTCTCTCCTGAACATAATATGAAGTTCGTCAATAAATTTCCCAAAGGGCAACTAATTTTGTTAGTTTCTTTACTGAGTGGTTTTACAACCAACTTAAACAAACATCCTAAAATAAATTTTTAAGTTTTTTCAATAAAAAAACACAAAATTAATTATTGTTTTCAAATTCTTTAATAATAAAAGAATCTTTTATAAATTTTTAATCTTTTTACTCCCCGAAACTAGAGGCGAGCTCTGGCAACGTCGTCGAGGGCATTTCCCCCCTTTTTTGTCGCCTCCCCAAAACGACCGCAACGTGAGAACCCCCTTCCTCCCCTTTCCCATGGCTGGTTCTGACCAAGGACTTCCTCCACATACCCCCAGGCTACAGTGGGGCATTATGACCTAACGGTTGACGCGTCCTTTTCCAAAAAAAAAACAAAAAAACAAACAAGACCATTGAACAAAAAAAAGAACTCTATTTATTGAGTTTACACTATCAAATATGCCAATATGCCTAAAACCCGGTTTTAAGCGCCCCAGCTTTTACGTCGTCGTCTACAGGCAATCAAATTTTTCCGTGGCTGGTCTGATCATTGTGTTTACGGTTTATCTCCCAAACGCTTGACGCGCAATTAAACAAAACATATTTTGATTAAAGATTTGGGTTTGGGTTTAAATTCACAAAAGACGGGTTTATTTTAATTAACATTTTACCAAGTCCACTGAATGTTTAAATCGAATGGTAGCATTAAAGTTGTCATTAAAACAAAGACACTTTAACTGAGTGGTTTGTTCTTCAAAAATGTTTTTGGGTTTACATTACTCAGCTTTCCGGCGACGACGAAACCCTGACAACATGAACGTGAAAAGCATGGAAAGACGTTGCGACAAAAATCCCCCCTTTTTTCCCCTTTCGTGGCTTGTTTCTGACCAGCATAGGCCCCCCCTTCCCCTTTTCCTTTAAAAACAACCCCTTTTTTCTAGATTGGCGCATTATGACATAACGGTTGACGTGTCCTTAAACTAAATGAATCAAAAAAGCTAATTATTAATCCTGTCAAATAAGAATTTTTGAAGGAAAAAAATGCGATGTCGCTGAATTTTTGCAGAGACCTTCCTTAAATGATATTTATAAACATACTAAAACTCCCCTACAATCGGACTGGAGCTTCGGCCGCCATATTGGAAAATGGCGGCCAAAAAGTGTTTATTATCGAATATCTCCATATTGGTTGGAGATAGACAAAATGTTTCAATGGAAAAAATATTTCTCATTCAATTCCCTACAAAAAGGTATCTTCTAAAAATTTGGTAGGGGCAAAGGTTACGTCACAAAATCGTGGTTTATATGTTGCTCATTGGAGTACCAGCTGATTTCCAAATTTTCACGCCCAGCATCAAACAATGCTCGGTAAATCCCTAAGAAAAACGATTTAAATACAAAAGGACTTTTGTACGGGGTTCATGAAAGCTTTCATTAGTATTTTAAAAAAACAGGTCTGAAAAACGGATTTTGCATTTACCCGGGAATTTGGGTTTTTCCATTGTTGCATTTCCCCAAAAAAGCCGTATTTTACTGTCCATTATTAAGCACTAAATAGCATTGGAGGAAAAATTCTTTCTATGCACACTGAAATGACTTAAATTATGATCCGATAACAAACCCAAAATTTAAATACATACGGCTGCTTATTCTTATATCCACAACATCAAATTGAATTATTAACAAAAAGAGTGTAAAAATAGCACGAAAACAGAATCATATTGTGTATATTAGGGAATAAGCAGCCATATTGGATTTAAACTTTAGTTGTAATTGGATCATTATTTAAGTCATTCAATGTGCGTAAAAAATAATTTTTCCATCAATGCTAGTGCTTAATAAAGGACAGTCAAATATAAAATTTTTTTTGGGAAATGCCAACAATGGAAAAACCCAAATTCCGGGTAAATTGCAAAATCCGATTTCGGAGACCTGATTTTTTAAAATACTAATGGAAGCTTTCATGAACCCCGTCAAAAGTCCTTTTGTATTTCAATCGATTTCTCACGGATTCCCGGGGCATTGTTTGATGCTGGGCGTGAAAAATTAGGAAATTATACTGGTACTTCCAATGAGCAACATATAAACCTACGATTTTGTGACGAAACCTTTGCCCCTACCAAAACTTTAGAAGATACCTTTTTGTAGGGAATTGAATGGGGAATATTTTTGCCAGGGAAAAACATTTTGTCTATCCCCAAACCCAATTGGAGATATTCGATAATCAACATTTTTTTGGCCGCCATTTTCCAATATGGCGGCCGAAGCTCCAGTCCGTTTGTAGGGGAGTTTTAGTATGTTCATAAGTATCATTTAAAGAAGGTATCTGCAAAAATTTAGCGACATCGCAATTTTTCCTCTAAACGTCAATATCAGATCTTATTTGATAGGATTATATTTTAATTTAAGTGATAGGGTTAAGAACTAGCGTCTATAAAAAATTATCGATCAAATACTTGTTGAATTTTTAAAAATCAAGTTCGATTATAACCAACAATATCACAGGCGGCGCATATGACCCACAAGGTTGAAGCCACCTGTTTTCTTACTTAATCCCCGGGGTATCAAAGTTTTTGTTTATGTAGAACTTTAATGTAATTGACAAGTATTATCACTTTATCAACCCCAAATCAGAAGCTTAGAAAAAACTCTATATAAGCAAGGTTAACTGAAAGATTTTAACTGGACATTGATATACCGTTCCTGAGTTGTTACTTTCCAATTCACAAATTATTTTTAAATTTTTTTTCTTTTTCTACTTAAAAACAGATGCGATTTGACTTAACGGTTGACGAGCCCTTAATCCAAATACACTTAACTAAACCAATAATATTAACTTAGAAAAATGTTAAAGATAAAAATATTGAATTCCATTATTATTTTTTAAAAATTCACGGGGCGGCGCTAAAAACCAACGGGGTTCAAGCCCCCTACTTTTTTCTCACGTCTTTTTTTTAATGAAGTGATCATTCATATTATTTAGAACTTAAAATAATAATCATGAAAAACACCAATAAATTTATTTAAAACATGGCCCCCCCTCCCTAGGCTAAAGTGGCACTTTTTTGCCCAACCGGGTTTTTGACGCGCCACTATCCAAACTTTAAAAATTTTAAACAAATCTGTGTCAATTTTGGGAAAAAATTTTATCTTTTCATCAAAAAAACCAAAACTAGATCATTAATTCATTAACAACTTCACTGCGGCGCATCATGACCCATTCTTTGAAGCGCCCTATTTCTCACTGGTTTTAGAAAGTTTCAGAGCGTTTGACCTACGGGGCGGGGGTTCGAAAACAGGGGTATTAGAAATTTTCCTGACTTCATCTATCACCACTCATCGTCTTGATTCCCAAACTGTAAATAGTAAAGGCAAAGCTTCAGAAATTATCACCAGCTGTTTCACAGTTTAACTCTTAACGTAATTTTCTGTCAAAAAAAAAATGATTTCTTTGCTCTTTCAATGTCTTAATTTTAAGTTTTATAGGTTTTTACAAAAAAATCAAATCAAAGTTGCATTCAAAGATAAAAAAGTTGGATACCTTCAAATTTTAAGTCCTCCTCTCTGTTATTAGCGTGTTGAACCTTAAGTCCCCGCGGTAGGAATCGTTTCCAACATGTTGGGTCGGTTTTTTTGTTCAAACAAATGAGCCCCTTTTGCCAGCACGCCTTCCTGCCGCTTAAAAGCACTTCACGGTAAGTAGTGCGTTGTTTACATAGGGGATTGCTAAACTTAAAGACATAAAAAAGCATCATTTTTGTTTAAAAAAATCATAAAACAAATTTGCAGAATAAACTCATTAAAACATGTAATTGCGGATAAAAAAAACACAAAAAAAATAAATACCAGGAACTATTTCTTTTCGGAGCGCAAAGATAGTAGGCTACGACGCAGACGCGTGGGGGGGTTTTTTCACTTCACGCAATGTTGTAAATCACAACAAACAAAACCAAAGGTATAAAAGCCACACAGAGCAATTCTGACGTGTTTGCACAAAGGCTATGAAAAATTGAATATCGTCACAAAAATTAGGAGTTTTTCATTGATAGAAGTCGATTTATTGAAGAGCTGGGTAAAAAGGGTTTTATTTGTCTAGAGGATTTTTATTTTGTTGTATACTGCGGGCCTGGACTGGACCATATTGGTAGGGTCCTAGCTAAACAGCTAGGCTAAAGGAAGCTACCCGGTTCTGGCCCGCTTACTAAAAATCGCCAATAAGAAATCGGGTTAGTGGCGCTAGTTTCCGCGCTCCCGTAGCCCGCCCTTTAGCACGATTTCTTAGCCCCTATCTAATATCCCTAGCTAACTCGGGCTAGTGTAGCCGTGCCGACCCGTGCCCCGCCTAGCTCCGTAAAACCGCCAACGCAATAAAAATGAAAAAACCTAGCAACATATGTTCTCAATGGGATTGGTTTTAAAAATAAACGAAAACTTCATCACTTTTAACAATGAAACAAATGAATCACTTGAAAAGGTAAACCAAACATAGCTCCCGTGTTGGTTTGGTATATTTCTCCCGTATTATCAAAATTTAAAAGTTTAAATGAGGGAAAAAAGGGGAGCCAAAAATGCAGACTTACTGAAGGAGAGTCGAGCATTGCTACAGAGTAAAGAAAATGTAGCCTTTTTTGAATGGAGGCTTTCCCCAGCCTTACCAAAGAGCATAAGGCAAGGGCTTGGATCAAGTGACCCCAGCTTGCAATGCAGTCGGCCGAGTTCCTCCCCACCCGAACAGGTAAACAAAGTGAGCATTTATTTTAAATTTTCTAAAAACCAAGCGTTAAGGGTAGTAGGTCTTTTTATAGTTTGCATATTATAAGACTTTAGAAGTTAAAACCAATATAGTTCGTACCGGTAGGCTATTCATTCAATAGACACATCAATTGGCTAGAAGCTACTAATCCTGTAAAATAAGATCGTATATTGACGTTTAGAGGAAAAAATTGCGATGTTGCTGAATTTTTGCAGAGACCTTTCCCTTATTAATAATACTTATCAACATACTAAAACTCCCCTACAATCGGACTGGAGCTTCGGCCGCCATATTGGAAAATGGCGGCCCAAAGGGTTTTGTTATGGGAATATCTCCAAATTGGTTTGAGATAGACAAAATATCTCAATGGCAAAAATATTACCTTATAATTCCCTACAAACCGGTGTCTTCTATATTTTTTGGTAGGGGCAAAGGTTACGTCCCAAAATCGTGGTTTATGTGTTGCTCATTGGAGTACCAGCTTATTTCCAAATTTGCAACGCCCAGCATCAACAATGCCCGGTAAATCCGTGATTAATCGATTCAAATACAAAAGGACTTTGTACGGGGTTCGTGAAAGCTTTCATTAGTATTTTAAAAAATCAGGTGTGCGAAATCGAATTTTGCATTTACCCGAAATTTGGGTTTTTCCATTGTTGGCTTTTCCTAAAAAATGCCATTTTTGACCGTCCATTATTAAGCACTAAAAAGCTTTGGGAGGAAAAATTCTTTTACCCATTGAAATGACTAAAATAATGATCCGTTTACAACCAAAGTTTAAATCCAAAGGGCTGAAATTCCTAATATCCACAACATCAAAGTGAATGTTAAAAAAAAGAGTGAAAAAACAGCACGAAAACATTTTAAATTTTGTGAAAAAAGGGAAATTAGCGTCATATTGGTTTAAATTTGGTTGTAATGGGATCATTATTCAAGTCTTTTTCAATGTGCGTAGAAAATTTTTCCCCCAATGCTATTTAGTGCTTAATAATGGAAGTCAAAAAGGGCATTTTTGAGGAAATCCCAAAAATGGTAAAACCCAATCCGGGTAAATGAAAAATTTCGATTTCGCAGACCGGTTTTTTTAAAATATAATGGAAGCTTTATCAACCCCGCCAAAAAAGTCCTTTGTATTAAATCGTTTTTTACGGTTTTCCCGGGGGCATTGTTTGATGCTGGGGTAAAAATTTGGAAATAACTGGTATTCCAATGAAACATAAAAAACCACGTTTTTGGGGACGAAACCCTTTGCCCTTACCAAAACAAGAAGAACCTTTTTTGTAGGAATTAAAGGGGGAATATTTTTGCCATTGAAATATTTTTGTCTTCTCAAACAAATTTGGAGATTTCCCATAAAAAACATTTTTTTGGCCGCCATTTTCCAATATGGCGGCCGAAGCTCCAGTCGATTGTAGGGGAGTTTTAGTATGTTGAAAGTATCCTTTAAAGGGAAGGGTTCTGAAAAAATTTCACGACATCGCAATTTTTTCCCCCAAAAAAATTCTTATTTGACAGGATTATCAGTTTATACATCTGGGGCAAAACGGTCGTCGCCCGGCAGACAGCGATGCATGCTTAGGCGACACCGAATCCGGCCCTATTAACCTACCAGAGGGGGGGGGGTTTTTCACCATCTGCACACCCGCCCAAAAAATTACAATCTTGAACTCGGTATATGCCCGGGTTTGTGGTCCTGAATCCCAAAAAAAAAAAAACCCGATCCGACCTCGTTCTTTTTAAAAAAAAGGCTCTCAACATCGCAAATTCCTTGGGCTGGCTGGGGGTTTGGGTGGGTGGGGGCTGGCTGGCTAGGAGTTCTCCGCGGAATTTTTTTAGCCTACAGAGAAAACGGTAAATCTTAGAATATAAAACGGGGACCACATTAGGTGTTTTCAGACGCATGCTTTTGCTTTCAAAACCAAAATCGGGTAACAGGCCCGGGGGAAATAAAAATTTGGGATGATAATAAAAACGCGAAATTCCCAAAAGGGGGGTAATTCTAAAAATTGAAATTTAACATGCTATTAAACCATTAAAAAATTCTTCGTCCAAAACAAAAGGGGGCAAAATTTGGGGGAACCATGGGCCCAAAAATGCAAAAAAAAAAAAATTTGAATTTTAAAGAATGAATCATTCAAAAAAAACGCTACAACTGAGATGTTTAAAAACGTGGAATACATTTTGATATTCTAATTTTATCATTTGATAGGGAAAGCAAAATTGGTTAAGGGGTACCGAAAAAAAAAAATTATCAAAGTGGGGAAATTTCCGTACTCTTTAAATAATACGCTATACCGAAAAAGGGTTTTCATTTTAGAATTTTGAAACGGGGCCACACTCGATGTCCCTCATATAAAAAACCCGGGCAATTGGGCCCGGGGGGGGAAATCAAAATCAAAATAAAAACGCGTAATTACTCAGGCGTAGAAATTTGTACAAGCTTAAATTTAAACATGCTCTTCCCCATTAAATATCAAGGTTATGCTAGTGCGTTGGTCTTGTTGTTAGCGTTTGTTTCCCAATGCAAAAGGGGCCGGGTTTTCGTTTCCCCGCTAAATCGAATTTTTTAACTCTGATTTGGACTTAAGTCTATCATTCTTGTCTTAGGATTTGTAAACGGTGACTTTGGAGCCGGCCTAGCAAAATCAAAACGGGGTTTTACTGGGGGTAGTAATTTGTATACAACTTAAATTAAACATGTCTTAACCATTAAAAATATTACTGCTTATGCTAGTCGTTGGTCTTGTTGTTAGCGTATCTGCCCCCCAATGCAAAAGGGCCGGGGTTCGTTCCCGCAAAAGTGAGAATTTTTAACCTCTGTTTTTGGATTTAAGTCTATCATTTCTTGCTTAGGATTTGTAAAGGGTGATTTTTGGAGCCGTCCTGAAACGAAGCCCCTAATAAATTTCAAGTTGTTCTAAACGGCCTTGTTGATTCTGGCGTTGACCCGCGGGTGTTGCACGTCCATACCACTGATTGATATATTTCCTATTAAAAATATCGATCTTTGGTTGGTTATCGCTACTCGTCGTTGCGTCGGGGCCTGCAGGGTTGGCTTGGCGCTTTGTTTTAAAGCCCCCCACTGAAAACGTTATATAACTGAGTGGGGGTCTGTTAATAAAAAATTTTTTTTATTTATTTATTTAAGGGGGACTTTTGGGGGGGCCGTGGGCCCAAAAATGTAAAAAAACAACTTTGAAATCAACAAATTTAAACATTTACACCTTTATAGCGAACGAACAACAAAAAAAGTAAATCAAACCAAAAACAAAAAAATTTTAAAAAAAAACGGCAGCCAAACTCTCCTTCAAAAGTCTTCGTGTGAATGCTTGAGATATAGAAGTTGAGCCAACTTTTTATTTTTTCTCCCTTTTTCGCTTTAAAAAGTAAGATCTTTCGCCCGTTTTACGAAACGCCCAACCAAAAGATTTTTGTGGTAAAAAAGTAAAATTTTTAAAATCAAATCATAAAAAAAAAAGGTTGGCCATTGAATTTGGGTTTTGGGAAGATTTTTTTTTATGATTTCGAGTTTAAAATTTTACTTTTTTTCCCCAAAAAAACGTTGGGTTGGCGCTCGTCAACGGGGAAATGATCTTTTTATTTTTAAAAACGAAAAATAGGGGGGAAAAAAATAAAAAACTTGGCTCAACTTCTATTTCACAGCATCACAGCCGAAGACTTTTTAAGGGGAGCTTGGGTGCCTTTTTTTTTACAAATTTTTGATTTGGTTGGATAGGAACTACAATTAATGATGGGGGTTTTTTTTAAGGGTTTTAGGAAATGGAAAAAGCTTAAAGTGGTCACGGGCAGCAAAAGGGACTTTGCCCTTAAAAGCAAGTACTGGGGGAGGGGTGGGGGAAAAGGGGATTGGGGAGGGAAGGAAAAAACAGGCCCTTAACCCTCTTTAAAAAATTGTTATAAATTTCCTAAAGGAGGAAATTATAATGTAGGGGGTCGAATATTCATGACGATTCTAAGGCCAGCAGCAGAAGAAAGACAAAAACAGGCAAGAACCCTTTTCAAAACTCCCAAGCGTCCCTCCCCACCCTTTTGTCGTCTTCTTCTTCTTCTTTTCTTCTTTTAAAATCTCCTGTACTCCTAACTGACCATCATCAGGACTTGTCGGGAATAATGAAGCCGCGCAATGCCCAGCCTTATATTTTCCGCTTAAAAACTCTTTCCCTCTTCATCGCCATCATCCAATGGCCTTGGGCTTTCCAACGCAAACCTTCTAAAACCCCAAACACCTGCAACTCCCAATAACCGTTCGTCCTTCTCCCTCCCAAAAAAAACTTTCCTTCTCCACTTTTCATCCCGACCAACCCCTACTCGTTTCTGCGCTCCTCTTTCACCATTGCGTCGCCGCCGTCGAGGTTCGACATTCCAGAGGGACCTGCTTGATGTCGGCGTCAGACAAGCGCAAGCATTGGAAGACAAAACGAAGGCGATAAAAGGACATGATCCAAACATTAAAAAAATTAATCAAAGCTATCTACCACGTTACAAACACAGAAGAACACCCGCCCAGAAGAACAATAATCGATCCTTTTCTATGATTATTATAAAAAATAGATCTGAACAATATGGTGCTTAGGTATAAATAGCCTCTCTTTAATGTAAGAGATCGTTTTTTCATAATTTATAATTTTTTCTTAAGTCTAGGTCAACATCAATATGCGTTGTAATTTTCAACTACTGTTTGCCTAAATATCATTTTAGGTAGGCCCTACTGTTCTTGACAAAGTCATGTCAAACTATTGCAATAATAATTATCTTCGTATATAATTCATCAGTTTTATTTTCCTATCTTACATTATGTTATGTATTATTTAATTTGTTATTGGATACTGATGAGACCGTAGACAGAGCTACCTTCTAATTAAATTGTGTTGCGCTGAGGAGGCGTAGAGTAGGGTGGGCCGAAAAACAACATTTTTTTAAAGTCGTAATACCGCGGAAAAGTTGCGAATTGTGGAGACTAAAAAAATAAAAAATAAATTAAAAATCGGTTCATATCTTCCGGTCGCGCATGTGCTCTAAAGTTTTCCAAAATTTTGAAAAATTCACATTTTTACGATAATTTTTAACATTTTTAAATTAGCCTCTTCCCGAATGTAGAAGCTCGAATTTTTCATATATTAAATTTTCTTTTATGTTAAAAATATTAAAATTATCGTAAAAATATGAATTTTCCAAATTTTGGAAAACTTTAGAGCACATGCGCGACCGGAAGATATGAACCGTTTTTTTTTTTTTTTTTTTAGTCTCCACTATTCGCAAGTTTTTCGCGGTATTACGACTTTAAAAAAAAATTGGTTTTTGGCCCACCCTAGCGTAGAGGTCTCCATCAAGGAGAAGGTAAAACCTATTGTTGCAAAGTCATTGTCAACTAGCCGCTGGCGGATGGCTACAGCTCGTGCTCGTAGATCCCTTCCTCCGACACCAACATTAACTGCTGCTGGTGGACGATTGTAGTCATCTGGAAGAACTAGGTCAAAATTTCCTAGTTCTACATTTTGGTCAACACATATGTTGTGCATAACGCAGCAGGCAACAGTGATATCGCAGACACGAGCTGCACTGTACAGCATCTCTCCACCAGATAAGCTAGGACCCTCCAACGACTCTTGAGGAGACCATTCACGATTTCAATCAAATTCCTTGTTTTGCCTACACTTGCGTTAAAATCGTCTGCGCATCTGTTATAGGTCGCTGGATCCCCGTCTGGGCCCGGGGTAGAATTGGCCCAGAGCATGGTCTGCTAATCGTTACAGGCGATTCAAGAGAAAAAGTCACCTCGCAAACATCAGCTAGAAAAGAGCGGAGTATCTTACTCTCCCAAACTAGAGGCGAGCTCTGGCAATCGTCGTCGGGGACCATGTCCCCTTCCCTTGACGACCCCCCGGCGACGATGACAATGACACAACGAACGATGACAAAGACGATGACGACCGCGACGTGAGAAACCCCCCTTCCTCCCCTTTCCTGTGGCTGGTTCTGACCAGCATGGGCCCCCCTCTCCCCCCCCCCCCCTTAGGCTAGAGTGGTGCATTATGACCTAACGGTTGACGCGTCCTTAATCCAAATAAACAAACAAAATAGGTCGCTGGAACCTTGTCAGAAGCCACGGTTCCAAAGGGTAACCAACATCCCCTAACAGCCTACCATCTGTCTGCATCAGTGTGTTTCTTAGCTCGCTGTGATTCCAAATGAAGCTGTCGTGGACACTACCTGGCCATCTAGCAACAGCATGCCATGGGCGATGTGATAGTGAAAAGTGAATCAAGGTCAAAGCAAAACATTTTAGTTTCAGAAGTGTTAGTATTATTTTGTGTTGAAGTTCAACCCGTTCGGCCAAAATCGCTGGCCAATTGAAATTGTCGGATTGTCGATATGCTTACTATCATCCCTTTTTACCAATATTTTCTCCCAGAAATTATTTTGGTACTCAAACAAATGAATGTGTGGCCATGTAAAACAGACCACCCCACTCAAGACACCAAAATTTGAGCCCAAGCATTCATTAAAAATTAAATTAGATATCAAATAAATGTAAACTTTTTTTTACTGATACACACATGTAACAAATCAATCCTAAGTGATCATTTTACCTCCCCTTCCCCAAATCAGCTAGAGATTCAGTGGCCCTTGGCTTGCACTAAAAAGGTATAATACGGTTTATAATATCGAACTATTGTGTATTATCACCTGAATAATTAATGGGATTGCTCAGTTTTAAGTTGCAACAGATTGTTTTATTAGACGAGTGAGCGCAGCGAACGTAGTCTACAACGCTACTCGATCGGTCCTTGGTCGTGATTAATTCTGTTAAATGTTAAATGTTAAATGTTAAATGTCTGTCTGTCTATCTGTCTGTCCAGGCTCATACGGCCGAACGGCCAAATAGACCGAGCTGAAATTTTAAACAGACATCAGTGACCAGGTAACTGAGAACTGCTAACAAAATGAGCACAATCTGTTACGATTTAAACCTGCAAGAAATAAAAAACTGAAAAATTCGTTGAAATGTATGGGAATTATTTTAACGACAATGGTTTTCATTTTGAAATAATATATTTTGTTTGTTATTTACCTGGCTGTGAAATGCCGTGTCCAAGGTTAATCGAATGTTGGACGTCAAGGTACCCCCAAATTCCGCTCGTAGATTGAGTAAACCTTGCAATATTTCACGTATTTCTACTGGCCATGTTTTCCGTAGTATTGTCACAGATGATGGACTACACTGCGTTATATGCATTTCAAAACATGTTAAATAATTTAAAAAATACAATCCAGAAATTACAAAATCTTTCCCGCCCATTAAACCCCACGTCTCCCACATTTCGGCTATAAGTGCGCTTTAGCCCACTCGACTAGGAAAACGCCAACAGTCGTTGTTAGACGAGTGAGCGAGTCATGTGTTGAGTACACTGCAACATTTGCATTTAAGTTTGATAATTATATCGGTATAGATAATAGGGTTTTAAGTTGAGTTGGTATAAGGGCACGTCAACTGTAAGGTAATAATGCACCACTTTAGTCTATGATAGGCTAGGGAGACCTTAGGTAGGTAAATAATAAATTGATAAATGGGCTTAAATGTGTAGGTTCTATTTTAACAACAATGTTTTTTCGGGAAGAATTATAATTTTTGAAATGTCAAGAGGTGCGCGGCACTGGCCAAGATGCATCGAAACTTGCACGCTCAAGATTACCCAAAACTCCGCACGGAGATTGAGTAAACCTTGCAATCTTAGCTCGTTCTCGTACTGGCTATGTTTCTTATACTATTCTGCAATGTTAAAACACTACAGAATTTTTTTATTTATTTGTAATTAATATTATTAACCTAGATGGTTGGCATGCGAAATAAAGTACGATGTACATGAATAATCCCATACAATTTTTATGTCTTTTGTAATTTTTTATACTATACAAATTTGCGTTTAGCGACAGAAGATACGATTGGTTTGTGCATGGACTTAAAATAGTTACATCCATGGTTTTGTAGAAACTCCATTGAGATTCGTGGATCTTGATCACTGCCTTGGTACAACAATTAAAGATCAAACAGGAATAATTAAAACATAGTATGGGCCGTGTTTAATTTGTTATTTTGCAAACAAAAAACACATTCTACGCCGCCATTAATTGGCGTGCCCTTTTTGTTTGTTCATAAAACTAGGGAAACGCCAAAGTCGTTGTTAGACGAGTGAGTGAGCCATGTGTTGAGTACCCGGTAACATTCCTTTTTCTTCCCCCTACCTTTGGCCTCCCTAGCCTATCATAGCTACAATGGAGCATTATGGCCTACGCTATGACCTAAACTTAAATACCCTATTATTTATACGAATATTACTAGGGAAACGCCAAAGTCGTTGTTAGACGAGTGAGTGAGCCATGTGTTTGAGTGCGCCGGAACATTTGCATTTAAGTTTGATTATAATATTCGTATAAATAATAGGGTATTTAAGTTTAGGTCATAGCTTAGGCCATAATGCTCCACTGTAGCCTATGATAGGCTAGGGAGGCCAAAGGTAGGGGGAAGAAAAGGAATGTTACCGGGTACTCAACACATGGCTCACTCACTCGTCTAACAACGACTTTGGCGTTCCCTAGTTTATTTGGAGAAAGGGCGCGTCAACCGTTAGGGCATAACTCACAACACATGATTTTGAAACTTTGTTTTGTTTTTGTAGTAGGTAGTATAGTAGTATTGTTTTTCAGTGGCGTATCCAAGGGGGCGAGGGGGGGGGGGTTATGGGGTTGAAGCCCCCCCCCATGCCCCCAAAAAAAACAAAAACGAGTGTGATCGATTGAAGAAAAATATAAGGAGGGAGCAACCTAACTATGATATTTACATAGGTAATTACAATTACTTACAAAGTCAGACTTCGCACAATAAGAAATTTTATGATTCGCATAGCACTTTAGGTATGTATTGACTCTACAACGTGTTTAGAGGCGTTGAAAATGTCAAATACGAGAAAAAATTCGAAAAGGCCTCCGGCGGCTGGGGCTTCGCACCAGACCCCGTCCCTGTTTGGCATATTGACAACCCCCCCCCCCCCATTGGACATTCCTGGATACACCACTAGTGTTCTTTATTCATTAGCACTAGTTGCTATTTTCATAGTCAATACAAATATGGTAGGCCTACATCAAGATACTATGGATGAAATGCAAGCTGACAAAATATTAATCTAAAGCTACAATAATTAATGTTCCAATACCCAACCACGCACAAAAAGTCACGACATTTTAAATACTTGTGAAATTTGCGTATTTAATTTCAAAGGTGTAATATTTTTTTTAGTATTCGAAAGCAAATGTTTATTTTCCAAAATTTTCCTTAGTAGGTATCTGTTTTTATAAAGTTTAAATATTAATTTATGTTAATAGATTTTCCTATTTTAGCGTATGACAATTGTGGATAAGTAAGTTCCAGCTGACTGCAGGAAGACAGCTTTCGCAGATATAATTATTTTATTATATAAAAACTGTTAACCGATTTGTTTCCATATTTTTAAC
>JAMZAV010012485.1:0-16954 GCA_024449915.1 Sweltsa coloradensis | reverse complement strand
CCTTTTTGAAATAACAAAGTTTTTTAAAAAAAACCCCCCCCCCCCCCCCCAAAAAAAAACCCAAGGAATAAGAGGAACCCAAACAATTTTTTCTTTCTTTAGATAGAAAAAAAATACACTGAAAAACCAGGGCAAAATTTAAAATACAAAAAAAAAACTATTTCCCCCCCCATAACCATAAAGTGTGGAGTCCCTCGAGGCTCTGTCTTAGGTCCACTCCTATTTATTATATTTATAAATGACTCACCTAACATTATTGAGTTAATAGAGATATTTGCAGACGATACCAATATTATTGCAATATAAGATCAAAAGACAACCCAGCAGAAACCGATTTAGAAAATGCTCATGTTTGGCTGTATTTCTACGAGTTTTTGTATGCTTGGTTTGGGGTTTAAATGCAACAAAATAAAAAAATAAGGGTTTTTAAATTCTACACTGCACTAAAGGACACAAACCAAACCACCCCCAGCCCCACCACCATCCCCATCCCCATCACCACCACCATCCCCAAACACCAACCCAAACACCAACACCACACCACCCCCATCACCATCACCAACACCAACTCCAACCCCAACACCACCCACCCACCACCCCCAAAAACACCACCACCACCCCCCCATCACCTCACCATCCCCCATCACCATCCCCATCACCATCACCATCCCCAAAACACCAACTCCAACCCAACCCCAACACCACACACCATCCCACACCAGAAGAAAAAATTAGGTCAATTAAATTTATATTGCGTTGAACCGGTGCAAGTTGAAATACAGGATACGTTGTAAGGTTTTTTCCAACGGAGGTTAAAAAATATAAATTTGGAGACATACGTTCAGTGCACAATGGGAATGTGAAAGTGGAAGACAGTAGGAGTTTCCTTTAATTGGTGTTTAAAAATGTATTGAAAAGAAGCATTAAACAAGAGGAGTTCGCCCCGGCGGTTGCCCGAATTGTTCCCCCCCACCGGTGTTCATGAAATAGATCTTTTTAATCATGAGGTGATGAAGAGCCCCCAAGTATAGATGATGAGGTTGCTGAAGATTTACCGTATTGCAGAAAAAAGAAGGTTGGAATCTCAATCAATTACGTAAGTTGAACCCCCCCAAAAACAAAAAAAAAAAAACACACATAGCAAGCTCCTTTAAAAGTCTTGGCTTGAATGCAGAGAGAAAGAAGTTTGGGGGAAATTTTAATTTTTTTTTCCAGTTTACATGAAAGAAGAAGACATTTTGCTGTTATGGCGCCAACCAACCATTTTCGTGTTAAAAAGTACAAATTTTAAACTCAAAATCATTTTTTTTTAATGTTTAGCCATTGAATTTGGTTTATTACGAGAACTCTAAAAAATATTTTTGCTGTTTGTTTCCTATCAAGGCGTGTAATACTTTAAGCGATATTCGAGGAAAGCGTCGAAATTCAGCGAGAAGCGAGTTCATTTTTGACATTTTTTGGGCCCACGGTCCCCCCAAATTTAGCCCCTTGTATTTTGGATGCTAGATATTTATAAAAGTTAATTAAGAGCATGTTTAATTTCAAGTTTGTACAAATTACCTCGCCTTAGTAATTCGGTGTTTTGATTATCATCTAAAACATTATTTCCTCCGGTCCCTGTTACCCGATTTTGGTTTTGAAAGCAAACGACACTGCGTCTGAGGTACAACTAAGTGTGGTCCAAGTTTCATAGTTTTAAGATTTGTCGTTTTCTTTGTAGGCTCCTATATCTCCGCGGAGAATTAGCTAGATATAGCTAGCCACCCACCCAACCAGCCGGAAGGATTTCAACTATGCCGAGGCACTTTTTTAACACAGAACGGGTTATCGGATCGGGGTGATTTTTTTTGGTATGTCATGGACCACATATCAGGTCATGTACGGTGTTTCAAGATTGTAAATCTTTCGGGGCGGCGTGTGCAGATAGCTGAAAACCCCCTAACTCTGGTAGCTGTATACAGGGCCGCGAGTTCGTCGTCACCTTAGCAGTCGCGTGCGCTTGGCTGTGGGCGATTGACCGTCACCCTAGATAAGTATAATCGATCAATTGAGGGTTATTCTTGACACCTATAATTTTGATACATTTGCAATTGTTGTGAAACATTTCTAGATGAGTCTGTTTAAGACGGTTTTATTTCGGTTGACAATAGAATGCTAAGATTTGATCGTAGGGGGGGGGGAGTTATTCATATTGTTGAGAAGTTCATGTGCGTTGAGTGTAAAGTTAAATTTCTAATAGATGTTGAGTTCCAGACAGTTAAATTATGTCTTCCTAATGTAAAGTCAATGATTTGTTCAGCAGTTTATATAGCTCCACACGTGAAGGTAGAATAATTTTCAGTTTGTTTTGATAGTTAAGTAAATTATTTAGAATTGGAAGCTAATGAATTGTTTTTTCTAGGTGATTTCAACATTGATTTGAGTAAGAAGAATTTCCAGCAAATCGTTCAAAATTCTCACTAGATCACACGGATTAGTACAATTGATAAAGTCAGTTACTAGGGTAAATAATAGGTCATCTACTTTAAATTGATCATGTTTATGTAAATCGCAATAAAAATATTATTCACTCAGGTCTTAAAAGTGTAGGATTAAGTGATCATGAATTAATTTATTGTATTATGTATGTATATTAAGAGTGTAGCATAGCCTCATTGACAGAGAATGGGGTATCCTACACATCTATCCTGACAATTGCTGTTTGTTATATAAAAGTTTTGTTGTGAACGATGTAGATTTATCCAGTGAAATTAGTTAGTTTAAAGATTCAAATAGAAGAGAAGCAGAGTATCTCCCATATACAAAGGTAACTAATGATTAAGTCATTTCAGCAATTAAACGCCTTCAAATCAGAAGCTCCGCAACTCTTATTCCATACATAGTATTGAAGAAATGTGCATCAATAGTCGGATAACTAATTTCTTTGACAGATGTTAATGTAAGTGAGACGGGTGCAACGGTTTATAACTGCCTGGATTTACGCGCTATCTAAATTTGGGTAATAATAAACGAGGCGGGAGTAATATTTTATATTTAAAATGCCATCAGACTTCAGGATTCTGGACGTGAATTATAAGTGTGTGGAGAGTATCTTAGGGGAAGTAATTTTAATGACACCAAGTTTCTAATTGTAGTTGTTTATAGACAGCCCGCTTTAAATAAAGCTGACTACTTACTGATTACTGACGTTATTGAATCATGGATGGAAGAGTATGACGGTGTGTATGAGAATGTTATTTACAAGGGTGATATCAACATAAATGTGCTCGAGTTAAATGCTGTAGTCCAAAAGTACGAGGCCATTTTCTCAAACACAGGTTATTTACGATGTATTTATGATGTACCAAGGTCGGAGATACGGGCAAGTAATCTGATTGAAACACTGATAGATCATATTTACGTTCGAGTATGTAAACAAATGAGCATTGCATCTTGTGTGGTACCATGGTCCATATCAGGTCATTTTCCTATTATGATAAATGAAACACCTTAATTTAAGACGAGCTCTTGGCACGTTGTAAGAAAAAGAATCGTATTGATGATAAGGCATTTCAAACCGCAATTAATTAAAGAAGTGGATTGGTCGGTTTTTGATAACATGAATGCTCAACTAATTTACGACAATACAGTCAAGATTTTTAAATTGCTTATAAAAGCTGCGTACGTGCAAAGGCAACCTTCACACAAGAAGAATCGAATTGATAAACCATGGATAAAATATTGAGATTAACCTTGGTTAACCACCTGGGGTTCATGCGGCCCCCAGTCAACATTTATTGCTTAGCCATGAGCGCATCTATGGGCGTGGCTTACTGTGAGTCTCAGTACCTTATATCTATCTTCTTCTCATCGGAGCGCTTTGTCCGTGAGTGGCAATGTAAATGCTGGCCTCTGATGGCCATAAATTACGGTTTGATGGGGGTGCCTGATGATGAGAACGCGGAGTCGTGGATTTTTCCAGACTGTATGATTGGAAAATAGGGGGTTTAATTTGGGGAATAGCGGACCATCCGACAGATAATTGTACAGTGTGATGTGGGTGGGGGCAAAAATGAGTTTACAGTAGGAACGGTTTTGTTATTCCCGTCTCTTCTTGGCGGGCGGTGGAAGACCTCCTTGGAACATCGGGGGCCGCTTTCCGTTGAGATGACGAGGTGGCATGGTAAGAGGTGTTCTGATTGCTGATATAGGTCTAATATATATATGTCGTTTGGGCTCGGAAGGAACTGTGTCTGCGCCTGGATGGTCGGATTACTTCTGTCTGGTAGGTCGTTGTAGAATGTTCGGGAGACATCACGGAGGTGCTCGGCTATTGATGCCATTTCTAGGTCTTCGTGGAGAAGGTGGATGGGAGTTTCACGCGGGACGAAGGACACCATTCGTAAGATTCTATTCTGTAGCCGTTGTAGTGAATCAAGATTGCTGAGTGTCACACCGGACCACACTGGGCATGCATAGGCGATGGCCGGTCGGAGAATCTGTTTGTAGATGGTCAGACGGTCAAATAAATCAATTTGCGGGGAAGTAAGTAGAGGGCGTAGGGCTGCCACTTTTCCAGTAACTTTGCGATGGATGTTTTGAATGTGGTTTAACCAGGTAAGGCGCGCATCCATCTCCGTACCTAGGTAGTTGGCAGATGCTGACCAAGGGATCTGTACTCCTGCTAGCTCCAGATAGGGCAGTAGCGGCTTCCGTCGCTTTGTGAAATAAACCGCTTTCGTTTTGGATGGGTTGATCGAAGTTTGCCACTTGGCATACCAGGCTGCCATCTTGTTGAGACCTGCCTGGAGTAAAGTTACGGTCAGTGTAGAAGATCTTGCAGTAGCTACCTGGGCATCATCGTCCACGAATAAATGGATATCCACATCAGGAGGAAGTTTAGGGAGGTCCGCTGACTATATTAAATAGGAATGGTCTTAACACAGATCCTTGCGTTACACCCGCTTTGATTGGTCGTGCAGTAGAGACTGCTTCGAGCCAAGAAACTTTAAACGATCGATCTTTTAGGAATCATCTTATTAGGTGATGTAGGTGCAGGGGATATTTTAATTGTTCCTGCTTGAACAAGAGGCTGGCGTGCCAGACTGTATCAATGGTTTTAGTAACATCAAGAATGACAGCTGCCT
The DNA here is from genome assembly GCA_024449915.1 of Sweltsa coloradensis. Lineage (NCBI taxonomy): Eukaryota > Metazoa > Arthropoda > Insecta > Plecoptera > Chloroperlidae > Sweltsa > Sweltsa coloradensis. The sequence goes on along the minus strand of JAMZAV010012485.1, from coordinate 11,828 downwards.
TGGCATGTCCGGAGTTAAACCCATGGGTAATTTTGTTGGATAATCTTAGTAGTTGGTGCACGCTTGATGCTTGCTTCACAAAGCCATATTAAGTGTGTGCCATGATAGCCTTTTTGTCCACGTGGCGCTGGAGGCGAGTTCGAATGATATTTTCGTAAACCTTGGCCCAGACATTGAGAAGACTAATAGGTCGGTAGCTTGCTGGATTTCTTGGCGGTTTTCCTAGTTTTGGTATGGCGACAACTCGTGCTGTTTTCCATGGATGTGGGAAGTAGCATGCTCGCAACGAGGCGTTTATTATGCTAAGTAGGCGGCAGTGAGCAACTGCAGGGAGTTGATGGATAACGGTTTTGTTAATTCCGTCTGGGCCCGGGGCTTTCCTTGGTCGGAGATCTCGAAGAATTAACGTAAGTTCTGCAGAGGTGCACAAGTCGCTAGCAGGTAAAGGTGGTTTTATTGCTGTTGTATAGTACCGTTCGATCGGTCCGTCTAGGTCAGGCGATGAGGCGACTGGAGCAACAGTCTGAAAAGCGTTCTCCATAACGTCTGCTAGGGCGTTAGCCTTTTCTGTGCTGCTGAGTGCCGGTCCAGATGGTGTGTCCAGTGGTGGATTTGGAATACCACGTTTAGATAGTGATTTAACCATGGTCCAGATGGAGTGGTCGGCAACTGACAGAGTTTGAAGTTTTTCAAGTTACATCTAACCAATGAAAATTCAGTTGGAGCCCGGTCTCCATTCCGTATTATTATTCCGTATTCTGTATTACTCTCCACGAACCTCGCGGGGATTCAAAGGACCCCAGGTGACTACTTACGTACTACATTTTCAAGTGTTTTTACATAGGTAAAATTTTTATCAGTGCATTTCACCGTCACTAAATAACCATATTTTAAATGTAAATTTTAGATATGAACTTATATTTACTTATCTAAGTAAATTATACATATATATAATATAAAAAAATCATACATATAAATATAAATGAAAAAGGTCAATTCAAGTGAGGGGCAAATGTATTGGTCAAAATTTATCAAAGTAAAAAAAGGGAAAACTTTTTGTGAAATCGAATCAATCATACATTAAACACCATTGGTAAAAAATAAAAACAAATTGTTTCAAAAAATGGACTCAAATTTGACAAATTTGATAACATTGCGCTTTTTTCAGTTTTTTCAATTTTTTTTTCAAGTGGAAGAAAAAACTAAAATTTGCGCGTATTTTAACTCTTGAAACACTAAGTGGTCATCAGAAAGGTTCAAACATTAATTCCTGACGAATATTAGGTTCCAAAATCTGTAACCTGGCAAACACAAGGGCTTTAATGATGGGGTCCTGACGCGCCCCAGGTGGTTAGTTATGTTTCTCAGAAACAGGTGGTTAACCAAGGGTTAAGAAAGTGTTGAGAAACAGGGATCGTATGTGTCTCAAGAGTCAATAAAAAAAAGCTCAATAATACCTGAAAGTCTGGATTGGCATGCTGCTTGTCGACCATGGCTACTATCGCTACCGACAGGTTGACTCTGAGGCAGTAGGCGACCAACATACCCAGGAAGATCAACAGCGTCTGAAAGTGACGGACACCGAGGATGTCTGCAACAAATACAATTACTAGGGAAACGCCAAAGTCGTTGTTAGACGAGTGAGTGAGCCATGTGTTGAGTACCCGGTAACATTCCCTTTCTTCCCCCTATAGAGTGGCGCATTATGGACTCAGTTGACACTCAAAACCCTATTAATTATACCTTTATTGTCCTCAAGTTGCCAGCAAGGCAGCAATGATGGTTCAGAATCTGCTTCTTATATTAGGTTCGAATTTAGTTCCCCGGTGGAAAAAGATTTTTAATTTCTGGATTGTATTCAAAAAATTATAAAACATGTTTTGAAATGCATACAACACTATGGAAAACATAACCAGTACGAAATACGAGTAAAGATTGCAAGGTTTACTCGATGTCCCAGCGGAATTTAGGGGAACCTTGGTCGTGCCAGATTGGATAAACCTTGGTCACTGCTATGCATGTAATCACAGCCAGACAAATTTTTCCGATTAAAATGACTTCTTCCAAAACAAAAACCATTGTCGTTAAAATAATTCCTACACATTTAAGCCTATTTTCAGTTTATTACTTCTTGTAGGTTTAAATCGCAACGGATATTGTTCATTTTATTAGCAGTTCTAAGTACACTGGTCACGGATGTCTGTTTAAAATTTCAGCTCAATCTGTTTAGCCGTATGGGACCGAACAAACAAACAAACAAACAAACAAACATTTTAAAGATTTTACAGACACATTAATAACGACGAAGACCCGATCAAGTGGCGTTATAAAATCCTCATTCGCTTTGCTCACTCGTCTAATAACTTGCTATTTGTATTTTAACGGTATAATGTGCTTGGTTGAGCAGAAGAAAAAATTCCTTTCGCTACGTCAAGCTATAAAAAAATCCTGTTTTATTATTACTAACTTGTATTAGTATAATTTAATTAAGGTAAAAATTAAACCTTGTACGATTATGTGGTGTGTAAGTTGACGACATGCAGTCCAGTGAATGAAGCTCTTGACACAATAGACAAGACCTATTCAATGCCAAAGAGCATCATGAAGTTGGCAAGGCACTGCATGTCGTCAACTTACTTTCTTTTCGATGGCAAGTTTTACAAGCAAGTTGAGGGAGCTCCTGTGGCCTTGCCATTGTCACCAGCAGTTGCCAACCTTTTCATGGTGGACTTCGAAAAGAAGGCTTTAGCTGCGGCACCCAACAAACCTTCACAATGGATACACTACGCCATATGGACGTACGGCGCTCAGAAGTTGAATGGATTTATGAAGTATTATGCTTAAGGGAATCCCTAGACCCAAATATGATTTCTGAAGAATGCAGTAAAGACGTCTGAAAAGTAAGTACAATGTAAGAGGGGCTTAATAAAAGAGCGGGTTATTTTTTTGAAATTTTTTTGACGGGACATAACCTCAGAATCAACAATTGTATTCAAATTACTGGAATCAGTTGCTCAAGTTCAAAATTTAATTTTTAGCAACGGTTTTTTGTATTTTATTTCTACACTCCTTTATCTACAACCTAAATAAAAGGATTTTTGGATTTATATGGTTTGTTGCGTTGCACAATTTTTTTCTCCTGCCGGTACAATTTCAAATTTTGTACCGTTTAACGGAAAAAATCGTGCAACGCCTGAAACTATATAAAACGAATAATACTTATATTTAGGTTGTAGATAAAGGAGTGTAGAAATAATATACAAAACCCGCTGCTCAAAATTCAATTTTGAACTTGAGCAACTGATTCCAGTAATTTGAATATAATTGTTGATTCTGAAGTTAGGCCCTATGTCCCGTCAAAAATGTTTAAAAAAAATAATACGCTCTTTATTAAACCCTTCTGACATTCTACTTACTTTTCAGACGTATTTACCCTACTGCATTCTATAGAAATCATATTTGGGTCTAGGGATTCCCCTTAATGTCCGATTCATTACTCTTTATAACACTCTTAGATTAAGAAATTCCCAACTTAAAATTGCCACAAAAATTTCTTATTTGACTTTAGACGTCTGTGCAATTAGGTAACCAAAGTTTTTTTAAATTTAACAACATTTTTATTTTGTACATGTGTACTTTATTTATAATTATTTTTTATTGATACGGTCTCCTTTAAAGTGCTGCTTAGTTTGAAGTCATAATTAATGATATCAACGTTTTATGGTCACTTTTATGACATTCATACATGCATACTGGTTGAATACCTCGCTTGATTATAATCAAATTAATTAAATCATGATAATCTTAATTTAATTGATTGATATAATTTAATTAATTACCAATTAAAGTATGACTGAAGTAAATTTTAGGCCATCGATTTATAGATTTAGATACTCAAATTAATCTATAAGCAAATTTTCAGACTTGTTTTACATTTTGCACTAATTTGGCACACTGAAAGACATACTTAATCCACTGTAATAATGACAGAAACAATACTAAATACAAATTAAATATAATTATTAGAATAATAAAATAGGTTTTTAAATCATTAATTCAATTAATTCAATCTCTTGCAAGCAATAGTTCTGTCCTAATCACTTTTCGATATTTATGAGGTACCCTACGACTAAATAACTGAAATCTCGCGTGGTTTCAATATGTGTATGTGGGGGGGGGGGGTCGCCAAACAATCATTGCGAGACGTAAGTCCATAAAGTTAAAAAAAAACATTCAAATTCAAAAATTGGCCAGCGGTTTAGTCGAGGAAGTTTAACCGGTTCCCACTAAAACACCGAAGTAAAGCAAACTCGGGCGTGGTCAGGGGTAGAGTGGGTGACCGCTATGCCTTGAAACTCACGTATAGGCCTATTATCGCTGGCTACAGCAGATGGAGGGTTCGAGAGCTAGTGTAACGGCTTCGTTCTCCTCGACGTCTGCTCGGTAGTACGGGTTAGTGGAGGAACCTATATGTCTGTCAAGGTTACACCGTCCTTTCGGATGGGACGTCAAGACGTCCTTGATACTTTTCGAAAGAAGTAGGCTATATGCCGGTACCGGGTTTACCCTCTACCCTTCCCTTGTGTTAATACTTCATCATCATCTATCACCACTCATCGTCTCGAATAGCCAAAGTGCATTTAAGAGGCATTAAGCAATATTTAATCAATCAATCGATTAACAAAATTCACTAGAGTGGTCGCGTCGATTTAATCATTGAGATCCATTATGGAAATTCGCTTAAGGCTGGAATAAATACTGGAATTTACACAATAAGTTGAGTATCTTCCGGATATTTTGAGAAGTTTTTATTCGAAAATGATGAATTATAAAACAAATGATTGTTCTTTAGTAAATGAAGTCTGCGCCGTGTAGAGTCGGCCTTGGTAGAGTGCACCGTGTGTGTCGCGCTGCTCGAGTTATCACAAGCGATGTAAAAATTGCTTCAAGGTCACTTCATATCGCGAAACCAGAACACTATTCTCGAGAAAGAGGGTTCATGTATTTATTTGCAGTAATAAATAATAAAGTAATGCAAATAATTGGATGAGCGAAGCGAAGACTTCAATTTCACCGACCCCCAAAAAAATTTAGCTCGTTTTTTTTTTTTTTTCGTCTGTTTGTTCGCTCTCTACCGGGCACACGGCATATGCGATCTTGATGAAAATATGACACGAGCTTCGTTTTCTCTGAACTTAGACTTGCCACGTTTTTTGGGTACAATCGAAGAAATATTTCTCATGAATATCGTACTTTTACGATTTTTTTCGATTTTTAGTGCGATATTTTCGTGACATTTTAGCCGATTCTGACCAAACAGGTGGGGCTACAACGTTCATATTTCACATGGACATTAAGGTAATGGTGATGTATTGCTTTCTGAAAGAAAAAGTTGAAAAAGTTAGCCAGAATCGAGAGAAATAAAGCTTTTAATATACGTTTTTTGACTTTTTGTGCGATATTTTCGTGCCATTTGGGCCAATTCTGACCAAACGGATGGGGCTACAACGTTCATACTATACATGGACATTAAGGTTATGGTGATGTAGTACCTTTTGAAAGAAAATGTTGAAAAAGTTAGCCAGAATCCATAGAAATATAGCTTTTAATGTACGATTATTACGTTAAATAATAACAAATTAACAAGAAACAATAGAAACTTGACAACAATCACCTACAATGCGTCGGCAGAATAACAAAGCACTTGCAAAAGTAAAGATATCCCACGCGGACTAAAAACTTTTAAAAAAACTCATCCATCAACGCGGCGGGACTTTAGAGTTTTCCTAGTAGTAAGATAGTTGACATGAAGTTCATTGTCATTGTATGTTGAAAGTAAATAATAGCACTGCCAACTCATAGTTTGAAATAATTAAAACCTTACAAATTTTTCCATTTCGGCCAATACTTAAGAGTCTGCAATAGCTTGAGAGTCGAAAACGTACATATTCTGGAGCGAAAATGTTGGAAAGTATTGGATCAAACGGAATCGGGTTTTTTCCTATCATTAGATCACGACTTCAACTACACACGTATACAAGAACATTCTAAAGTTGTGTTTAATATTTAGCGCTAATTAGGTTTGCAAAGTATCGAAATCTCGAAATTGTCCTAGGTTAATCGATTTTCTGGAGCTAGTAGTACAGTGAATAATGAACAGATTGTCATCGGGTTTGATTTTTTTACGAGAGGAAGAAATATACTAGACACCTAAACAATCACCTGCCCATATTTCGCGGTCAGTTTTTTTGTATCTTTAAGCCAAAGTGCTCCTTGCCAAACCATCAAAACAGAGACGCAATGATTTATTTAAGAAACGCAATAACATGAGACCTGTTCTACATTGAAGTTCATAGATGTATCTATGTACTAAAGTCAAAATATTTGTATTTCTTATCCGCGTACCCTGAAAACCATAGGCTAAATAAAGCAAATTTTCACTGAACTGTTGGATGTGTTGTTGCGTAAAGTGGCGCCCTCTACCGAGCAGGGGGTTCGCCACGCCCGTAGCTCTCATATCGGTGCGCTAGGTGTTATCTAGGAGGGGCAAGTAATATGATTGGTGGAACGGGAATATCCAGGCTTATCTGATTTTTTTGCTATGCTCTGTCGGTGCGCCATTACAATTTATATGTTGATTAGATCACTTCCTATGGATAGAGATCTTTGTAAATATTGCATTTTTTATATACGTGGAGATGTGTTTGCAGCCTTTTCATTGTTTCCCTTTGACTAAATCCCGTACTAAAAATAGTTTACTTGTTGTAATAGTGATTCACACATCTAAATCTCTGAACTCAGAATCTCCATGCGTAGCCTACTTATTATTTTATGTCTGTAAAAACCCAATTCCTATTGAATATAATCGACCACATATTTCTTCATTGCGTTTCTTGAAAGTTATTTTATGTGATTATACACGGTAAGATTATTCTAGATAGGAGAATACCACTATTATCTACAAAATTATCAGTGGCCCTGCGATAGTCTGGCATAGACACACTATTTTATGAAGCCTGTGGAGAACAAATGCTGTGCAATGTGATAAAACTTTATCAGTTTCCTCTGGGGCATGGGGAATCTTTAGATTTGGGGGGAAGCTCGGGTAGTCCAACCTTTAATGTCGATAAACCCTAAAAGAGCTAACTCAAACTAAACATGTTGTCTAAGTGAAGTGATACAGCGAAGATGTAAAGTGGTGTCCGCAATGAAGAGGGGAAGAAAAGTGAGGAAAAAAGGAAAGTCACCGAGATATTAAGTGAATTACCCAAATCCGAAGTAACAGCGACACCGGCAAGATAATAATATATATCTATTTTTATGGTAATCAGCCCCGAAATGACTTAATCTATCTCAGCGGGGTATCAAACCCCAGTCTCCCGTTTTGCCGATCGGGTGCTATACCGCTAAGCTACCGACACGACTTACTTCATAACATCTGGATTGTTTGGTGGCATTGTAATTGATCTGAATGACCGGGTTTCGATACCCCGCTGAGATGGATATTTTTAATTTCTGGGTTGATTTCCATAAAATCATTATACCGACGAAGAGTTTCCCGATTTAATAACGAATTGAGAAATTTATATTGTTTGTCATTCCATTCTTTTTATGAGAAGAACATATTGCCCATATGCAGTGTCAGCGCATGCATACTTATTTAGAGTACTAGACTTCCCGAAATCAAGGACGTATAATACCACTTTTTATAAAAATCAAATATTCGTAGGCTTACAAATAATTGACTTGAGTCCTACCCCGTGCACACTTGTAGACAAATGTCTACATAAGCTGTGTTGCTCATAAGAGTTTTATTGCTCCCTGCCGTCTACTCATGTTAATAAAATTCCAAGGAACATGGAATATCCAAATCGTGGACCTGTCATGTTTTTCTCTGTAATAACAAAAAGTTTGCATAATAGTTTTATTGAATGTTTTATGACATTTAACTCTAATGAACAAACGACCACTCCCTTTTTTATGAATTAATCTTCTATCAGCTACTATGTCTTTTAGGGGCTATCACATAAATATTTTTCTTGAAAAAAAAAGGGCATTTTTTCGATTTTTTTTTGTGTTTTTCGTCTGTTGCGAGCAGTGGCGTAAACATGGGGGGGGGGGAGAGAGGGGCAACCCCCAAAAAGCCCCTTTAAATTTGGTTTAGGGCCAGGGGGCACAACCGAAACAATTGTTTTTCATAATGAGGTATTTTTTTATGGAAATCGATCTAGAAATTAAAAAATCCACCCAAAGCGGGTATCGAACCCCGTTCTTCCGACTGCAGGTCGAGTGCTTTCCCCCTAAAAGCTATATTATTATCGTTATTATTCATATTATGCTAATTATTATTTAATTTTATTATTTTTTATTATTATTATTTTATAATAATAATATTTATATGTAATATTAATATTAATATTTAATTTAATAAAACTATTTAATGTTGGTTAGAGCCCAATGGCCCGGTTAGTTATGGTCCGGGTTCGATCCCCGTGGTGTAGTCACTTTTTTAATTTATGTCTTAAGTACTAATATATATATATATATAATATATATATATATTGTTATGTTATATTGACATAATTTTCTTAACTCGTAATTTTTTAATTTAAGATTAGTGAAAAAAAAGACTCGTTTAAATACCCTGTCATAACAAATAATATAAAAAAATATTCGGGTCATTTGCTAAGGTTCCATCCCCCCCAGCCCCCCCCCCCCCCCTCCATTCTGCACGATCTTGCGGGTGGCGGATCTAGGACATAATCATGGGGGCGTCGATTTGCGTGTGCATGTACAGTCGTGGAAAGGGACTAAGCGCGGACGCACGGGGGTATGGGGGGCGGAGCCCCCCATTAATTGCGCCACAGGCGAAAATTTTGAAAATCAGGTTTTTAGAGTGCATTTGGTGCGTGCACAATATATTAATAAAATATTTTTATTTTTTATTTTTTTTTAAAGAATCATGGGGGGGCGACACCCCACCACCCCTGTATCCGCCACTGCATCTTGTACTTTACACTGGAAAGAGCGTAAACCCTTATATTATTTTTTGGGGGAAACCACTGACTATATCCACGTACCCCCTTTTACTAGTCGTGCTGAATTGATCTTTTGAGGTTACAAAAATGTTCGTCCCCCGGCTTCCCCCAAAAAACAAGGGCTGTTTAAGCCACTTGCTGCAAGATAGTTTGCTCTCTAGTAGACATTGTCTTCTCCGTCTGTTGATAGCCTACTAATCATGGACATTTCTAAACGTAGATCTTCCAAATTTTTTTAGTGCTAATGAAAATGTCTCTTACGCACACTTGCACCAGTATCGTCCAAATCGGCAAAAATTACAAGTGCGCGAACTAGGAGGCTTAAAATGATTTCACTTTTTTGTTACTGCGAGAGATCAAAGTATATTTAGTAAATTGTTACAAAGAGCTAGAGCTAGTGATGTTTTGTTGCATTACTAGGCATCTCAAAAGAAATTTTAATATTCAATCGAGATCAGATCCTAGCCAATCAAACTAAATCGAAAAAATAGTACAAACTTTGTAATCTATTTTTTATCGATAAAAGTAAGTTTATTTTAACGGTCCTATGACGGGTTAGTTCGACAAGTGTATTTGTTGTGGACATATCGCTACTATGAGCGATAATGGATTAATGGGCTTTGATCTTTCCATTATGAAAGAAAACCCGAAAACATTGCAATTAACTTTTCTTCTCGACTCGATTCCCGTACATATAATGAATTAAAAAATGAGTTATGGACATTGTTAGATGTCTTTCTGGTCCTTCTGAATTATTCAGAAATTAATTATTATTGTTTATGGTCATCATGATCATCATCATTATCCATCGCCGCTTCCTATTCTGGCAGGAAAAAAGCAAGTTTAATGCTATTGACAAAATGCGTGCAAGTTGTAGTCATAGGTATACGTATATGAAATTTTTGTTTCTTTAGGATGCCTCAGGTAAAATTTACGAGTATTTGCGAGAGAATCTCTGAGGGCCATGTATTCATTTCGTATTGATGTCTAAAGAACCCTTTCTAGTCAGGATTGCCAGTGGTGGGTATCGACCAGAGACCTTTCGAATCATTACCTATGAGGTACCTCTGTTGGCAGTCGGAGAACATACCTTTGCCATAAACGGTAGTTTTAACAGAACGTGAAATAACACGTCTATATTGGTGAATTATAAACGATATCTATACTATTAGTTTATATTTTTTTTAATAAAGTATCCAAATCATCTTTCAGTGTATCTACAAAATAATGTGAAATCGACTGAAATTAATATATTATTCAGTTCCGAATTCAAAGACTAATTTATGTTGGGCCTAAGTAAACTTACCGCTGGGCTGCAGTGTCCCCTATGTCTGCAGTGTCAACGACTATCACTATATTTTTTAAACCCCTTTCTTAAAGACAACAATATGAATGAAAAGATATATTATTATTTGCCTACTGAAATTTTGTTTAAATTTATTTTCTTGAAATAAAATAAATTAAGGTTTTGTTTTCATTATGTTAAACGCACATTTTTCTCCTAAAATTTTGGGAAGTTGCACATTTCTCGGAAAAGGCAAGTCCCCTTAATCGCCTTCCAAGTTTTAACATCAAACATTTTTAGTTGTGGGAAAAGGCAAAACTATTCCATTGCGTTTTTTAGGTGTGGGTGATAGGCCAAAAAGTGAAGAGTTTTTTTTTTTTTTTTTTTACAGAGGGAAAATCATTTATAAACTTGTAGGTTTCCGAGAATATTGATTTCACGGAGTATTTTCTCCATAAAAGCGCTGCAAAACAAAATCAAATATGTGTATCTTCATAGAAAATGACACAATTTCATTTGATGAATAAAAATTTCGGAGGTGGTGATTTAAAATTAACTCGTCTGACTTTTCGTATACTAAAGACAATATCGGGCTTATTAGTGTGTCTCAAATGTGTGCATTGTTGATTAGCGAGATTAATAATAAGAACTACTTTTAAAGTAAAATTCTATGTTCTAATGCCAATGAAAACTTTGAATCAGATCGGGATGGCCAAAGGTATAATCAACTACGCGGCATTAAAAACTGTTAACAAAACCCGGTAATAATGTCTGATGTTTTTTTGTTTGTGTTTTTCCCCCATGCTTTAGCTACAGAATAAAAAAAAAACTACTATTATTGAACAAATCCAAGCGTGAAGACATCAATGACCCTTACACAAACACTTACATGTAATTATTACTATTTTTTCACTAATCAACTACAATGAACTTAGGTAACTTATTGTAGAGACAAAAAGAAAACAATCGCGAAACGTCAACCAATAATACAAAATAATGAAAATAACCATTGTTCATTTGAAAGTCACGATGTGCATGGTCCTATGTTATTCATATCATATCATATTGGTATTTATTTTTGCAGTCGCAAAACGATAACTAGAACATTGGCCCTGCGTTGAGTCGGGAGATATCGTTATCTTATAGCGGGGGGGTGGAGCTAAGAACCAGTTGTCTCGTTATCTCTGTCTAAACATGTCCCTCTTCGTTTGTTTCTGGCCGGCCTCCGATACCTAGTTCTTTCCGCAGTCCCCTCTGAGATTGCCGCGTCACCTAGCTATTTGCGTACTCTTAACGAAATTCTGAAATGTGAACATTTTGAAGCAAACGTTCAAAGTACTAATAGAACTTGGGCGCGGAGACGCCACCACCAGGCTTGGCGTCATGGCAGCTGCTGGGTTGGAGGCGGACAGCTGCTCTGAGAGCCTGTGGTCATGCACGCATTCTTATCATAATACCACCCTGCTCTACATCTACTTTCTTTGGCGCGGAGTTGTTATCCTCTT
>JAMZAV010012484.1:0-17326 GCA_024449915.1 Sweltsa coloradensis | reverse complement strand
TGCTAGTCAACTTTTAGTTTTGTTCAGCCGAAGACTTTGAAATGAGAGCTATAGGCTGCCGTTTTTTTACAAATTATTGTATTTCGGGGGATAGTTCCTACACGGTATGCTAGTATATTTACACTAGTGTCAGGTGTCTGTGGACGAACGAACGAGTTTGTGAGTGTTAACCTGTTTGGGTCGAATTATTTTGTTAATGTTTAGAAAGTGGTTGAACAGTTTGCTATTGAAAATATATTAAAATACTTTCACAAGTAGTCAAAATAGAATTTTTTAAATAAAATCAAAATATTTTGCTAACAAACATATTGGAAACAAAGTTTTTTTTTTTTTTTTAAATTTCAGTAAATTTTTTTCCAATTTATTTTTATTTTTATTTAATGATTTTAATTTGATTTTAAGTGACTGCCGACCGCCGTGTTAATCACATCTGTCTCCCTGCAGATGTTCCACAATTCTTGTCGACGAGATTGTGGGGCCCAACTTGTTTCTCATCATTCCAAAAACGGAATATTGTTCTCTGCAAGACGCTCTGGACAAGTACGTAACCGTGGTTCGATCTCAGCCCTTAGAATCTCACTCTCAACGTTATTTCATATTAACTTATTTTTAATTGATTGATTGGATATTGCTTAACGTCTCATATTTGTGCAACTAGGCTAATCGAGACGAAGGGAGTGACGTAACGAATGACGCGGGGGGACAAGGGGTGGACAGGCCTGTGCTGGTCAGAACCAGCCACAAGCGTATGGGGAGGGCAAAGGTTCCCCTACGTCGTGGTCGTCTCCGTCTGTGTCATCCGTCCGTGTTGTCATTGTCGTCGCCGTCGGGGAGTTAGTCAAAGGGAAGGGGAAAGTTCCCCGACGACGACCCAGAGCTCGCACATAAGTTTCAGGGAGATAAACTCCCCTTATCACAGGCCAAACCACGAGAAGGTAGCGAGTTGGAATTTTGAGCTGCAGCCCTTAGGTTAGTCGGCAGTTGTGCTCCATGTACGTTTCACATGACTTCAGAAGTCACTCGGGGATGAAAATACATTAAGAGATTACAACTTTATGTTTTCAGAGTTAGATTAAAATCCTGTTTCTGGATCTTTTCACAAAAAAATCATTCAATGAAACCTTTAAATTGAGCATAGTTTTCTCAAAAGTAGCACAAAATGTGAAAGTTTACGAAGTCTCTTTAAACATGTTCTTTTGATTGCAATATATATGTATATATATTTTTTTACCAGCGTCAAGGTTATTGGTATGCCGTCAACTCTGAGCACTCGGCAACAGTCAGGAGCCGCCTGGCAGCTCATCCGTTTCACGTTTATCAACAACCGTCGTTAATAATCACGACCTGGAGTGGCGACGACCTGCGAGAGGGCGACAAGCTGAACCAACTGTCGCAAGGCGTCATCCTAGGGAAGCCGCTAAATCCATCTTAGAAGATAGTGTGATATGTCCTACTAATCATATATGAGTAGAATTGTACTCACGGGTAAAACCGTGTCTCGTTCTTTGGTTCACCGACCAACGTTTCGGCTCCAATTCAGGAGTCATCATCAGGAACCTTCCTCTTTGGTCGGCAACCTCGTACTGAAGCGTTGTCCCATCTTTCTCCAAGAAACGAAGCTTTCAAATAGTCTTGACCCGGAACTAATTGGTACAGAATATTTGCTTATCATAAGTTGTTGGTTGCATGCATTTTGAAAATGCATGCATATGCATATGCATTTTGAAAAGTTTAAAGTAATTTGAACAACATGGGTATTTAATGAAACATCCGTGGTTTTTATAGAAATATATTCAGAATGGTAAAATCATCTTTAATTGAAATTGGAGTAAAAATGTTGGGGGGGAGAGGATTGAAGTCACACGCTCAGTCTTGTCTAAGCGCTACATACACATCGTGCAATTTGCAATTTATATACCCTCCTTATTATTCGAGGATACAAATGAGGGACTGTTTCTGCTATTTATGTTTTTCCCTCAAAATCGATTGAATATTGATGTACATCTCATTTTTATGCAACTTGGCTATAGAGACAAAGGGGGAGGGACGTAAGGGATGACGTGGGGGAACAAGGGGGGGACAAAGGGCCTGGTGTGGTCAGAACCAGCCACAAGCGTAGGGAGAGGGCAGGGGTTCCCCCCACGTAGTGGTCGTCTCCGTCGTGTCATCATCCGTCCGTGTTGTCATTGTTGTCTCCATCGGGGAGGAAGTCAAAGGAAAGGGGGAAAATTCCCCGACGACGACACAGCGCTCGCCATTAGTTTCACGGAAGAGCAACTCCCTTTAATCACGGTCCAAACCACGAGAAGGTTGCGAGTAAGAATTAAATTTTGGATTTGGATATTGCTTTACGTCTCATATTTATGCAACTTGGCTAATCGAGACGAAGGGAGTGACGTAAGGGATGACGCGGGGGGACAAGAGGTGGAAAGGCCTGTGCTGGTCAGAACCAGCCACAAGCATATGGGGAGGGCCCCCACGTCGTGGTCCCTCTCCGTCTGGGTCATCATCCGTCCGTGTTGTCTTTGTCGTCGCCGTCGGGGAGGTAGTTTAAAGGGAAGGGGTTTCCCCGACGACGACCCAGAGCTCGCCATTAGTTTCAGGGAGTGAAACTCCCCTGTTCACGGGCCAAACCACGAGAAGGTGTCGAGTTGGAATTTGAAGGCCCAGATTTCCTTGGGTTTGTCCCCTAAACCGAACTTAATGCAGCGACAATAGCCAACAATATTCTACGCCTAATTAATAAATGAAGGCTAGATAAAAATAAGATTGTCGGTCAAGGGTATGATGGCAGTTCCACAATTTCTGGTTAGGACGGAGGTGTTCAAAAACTTGTATGTGATGGCACATTTTCTAAGGCACAGTTTTTACACTGTGCATCACATTTATTAAACTAGTTGATAGTGCGATAGTGCGAATGTATGTGTATTGGTCACACACAAATTGTTTTTTTGATTGGATATTGCTTTACGTCTCATATTAAGCAAATTGTCTAATCGAGACGAAGGGAGGGACGTAAGGGATGACGCGGGGGTGGACAGGCCTGTGCTGGTCAGAACCAGCCTCAAGCATATGGGGAGGGCAGGGGTTCCCCCACGTCGTGGTCGTCTCCGTCTGTGTCATCATTGGATTGGATATTGCTTTACGTCTCATATTTATGCAACTTGGCTAATCGAGACGAAGGGAGGGACGTAAGGGATGACGCGGGGGGACTAGGGGTGGACAGGCCTGTGCTGGTCAGAACCAGCCACAAGCATTTGGGGAGGGCAGGGGTTCCCCCACGTCGTGGTCGTCTCCGTCTGTGTCATCATCCGTCAGTGTTGTCTTTGTCGTCGCCGTCGGGGAGGGTGTCAAAGGGAAGGGGTTCCCCGACGACGACCCAGAGCTCGCCATTAGTTTCAGGGAGTGAGACTCCCCTACAAAAGATTACTCTTTTACACCATATGATTTTGATTCTAGTACACCAAATAAATGTGCTTTGTTTTCTGGTTGTGGTTGACGCCAACTCTTATTGCGTTAGGCCAGTTAACTTCTTGGAATCCGAATAGAAAGTATAGAGTAACTGATAGGTAAGGACCCTGTATTTACGTAAATGACTAAAGAACTACATTTCTACACTTCATATGTTCTTTGTTTGGCTAATTAAATTTTCAACAGTTTTAGTTCAAATCTATAACAAAATGACACCCTTCACACAAATGATGCATGAATGCATTGTGTTTTATCGGCAGAAAATTTTGTGCCACGTGCTCGGGCCCAATCCCCGATGTAATCTAATCTAAAATATAAGTTAAGATATTCTAATGAATTTTCTAAAGATTTGATGGCAGATTTTTAAAAACATTTTGGAATTTACGTCTCATATTTATGACACCAATTGGGACCAGCGTAAAATATTTGTAGCGTCCCATGTAGACTACGTAGCAACCAAGAGAAAGACGGGTGTAGTTGACGATTCGCGAAGAAATGGCTAATTTTAACACTCACTTCACATTTTAGCCATAAGGAAAACTGTGCCAGGTAATGTTTTTAAACACCTCTGGGTTGGGTAAATGGTCAGTTCAAAATTGGGAAAAAGCAGACCATGCACTGAACCAGTCAGCTGAAAACGTAAACCAGTCTCGCAGAGAAAGAGTTGCTAGGGCGTACCAGGCATTACCGGTCAGCGGCGTGCGTATGTGACGGCATTTCTCGTTTCAATACCAAAGTTACCATCTCACTACTGCCGTAGAGATTCATAAAAATTGTATCTTTAGCCCAATATGTTAAGGTGAAGTGAAGTAGGCCTAGAGCCAATGTCAACCGCTGAGATTGATTGATTGATTGATTGGATATTGCTTAACGTCTCATATTTATGCAACTTAACTAATCGAGACGAAGGGAGGGACGTAAGGGATGACGCGGGGGGAAAAGGGGTGGACATGCCTGTGCTGTTCAGAACCAGCAACAAGCATATAATAAGGGAGGGCAGGGGTTGCCCCACGTCGTGGTCGTCTCCGTCTGTGTCATCATCCGTCCGTGTTGTCTTTGTCGTCGCCGTCGGGGAGGTAGTCAAAGGGAAGGGGTTCCCCGACGACGACCCAGAGCTCGCCATTAGTTTCAGGGAGTGAAACTCCCCTATTCACGGGCCCAACCGCGAGAAGGTGTCGAGTTGGAATTTGAAGGCCCTTCAATACCAAAGTTACCAACTAACTACTGCCGTAGAGATTCATAAAAATTGTATCTTTAGCCCAATATGTTAAGGTGAAGTGAAGTAGGCCTAGAGCAATTTCGAGGATCCAATGTCAACCGCTGAGATTGATTGATTGATTGATTGGATATTGCTTAACGTCTCATATTTATGCAACTTAACTAATCGAGACGAAGGGAGGGACGTAAGGGATGACGCGGGGGGAAAAGGGGTGGACATGCCTGTGCTGTTCATAACCAGCAACAAGCATATAATAAGGGAGGGCAGGGGTTCCTCCCCGTCGTGGTCGTCTCCGTCTGTGTCATCATCCGTCCGTGTTGTCATTGACGTCGCCGTCGGGGAGGAAGTCAAAAGGAAGGGGAAAGTTCCCCGACGCAGTAAGGCGTCAGTACCCAGAACAAACACTACACCTGTAGGAGAAGTAACCAGTTGTCCACCACCCGTGATGGCGGGGACAGTGTTTACCCGAGCCCGTACTTGTTCACGCTATTGTTGTGGGGTGTTGGTGTTGATAGAATATACACTAATAACAGCAGCCTCAGCCTAGGAGAGTTACTTGTCGCTGTCTTAGTCAGTCGTTTCGTCGTTGTCGGGATCATTACGAGGGAAGAAATAGATCTCGAAGAACTTCATGAAGAAAATCCATTCTACGAAGTTGAGTTACTCCAACATAGGTCAACGACAGCCACGTGAAAATCCGACGAAATCACGAACCAAACAAGCGACTGGTTAACAAGACAGCAACTTACAAGCACTAAAGATGGCAAGTTATTTTGGGCAAACAGCTAACATATAATTGAAGTTCAAAAGGAGTATTTAAAAAAAGTTAACATTTTTTATTTTTCTTTATGCAATCTATGTGAGACTACTATGAGAGGCGTTGATTCGCTGGTGTTCGCACTGTCCATACCACTGATTGCTATATTTCCTATTAAGAATATCGATTGGATTGGATTGGATATTGCTTTACGTCTCATATTTATGCAACTTGGCTAATCGAGACGAAGGGAGGGACGTAAGGGATGACGCAGAAGGGCAAGGGGTGGACAGGCCTGTGCTGGTCAGAACCAGCCACAAGCGTATGGGGAGGGCAGGGGTTCCCCCACGTCGTGGTAGTCTCCGTCTGTGTCATCATCCGTCCGTGTTGTCATTGTCGTCGCCGTCGGGGAGGTAGAGTAGAGTAGAGTAGAGTAGATCTTTATTCACTTAAGACTAATACATGGTACAAGTATACACCTCTTCGTGAAGAGGGAGTGAATAGTTCCTAAGGCTAAAACATGGTACAAATGAATAATAAAATAGAATGCATATTTCATGTGAATCAAGTTATATGTATATTACTAGTATGGTATACTAGTATTGAGAATTGAAGTTGTTTGAATAGGTTAATTGAGTATTGAAATGAAAAAATGAAATGAGTAATTGGTTTGATATGATACAATACGATGTTATTTAGGATGAATAATAATATAAAATGGATAATCAAATAAAATGTGTATTTTATGTTTATCAAGTTATATGTATTATTAGTATAGTATACAAGTATTGAGAATAAAAGTTGTTTGAATTGATTAATTCAATAATGAAATGAAAAAATTAAATGAGTTATCGATATGATATAAAACAATACGATGTTCATTAGGATGTATAATAATATAAAACGCTAGCATATAGTATGATATGATTATGTATTATTGTTTTATGTTTAATAGGGATTAGTTTTGAATTTAAAATATACGTGTAGGGCCTATAGTACGGATCTATAAGGGAAAGTTTGTAGTGGAGAACAAGGTAAATTTATAAATTTACTGAATAAAAAAAAAATAATCAAATAGAATGAGAATTTCAATGAGAATCAAGTTATATGTATATAGACCAGAACCCAGGTAGGGAAAACCCTACCCCCCACCTGCGGAGAAATGGAGACCCATATATTATGTTAGGGTGGTTATTTTGGAGTAGAAATCCACTTGTTGGCCAGTGGTGGATGCGGGGTACAGGGGTGCCCAAAGGATCAATTGTGCTGTTTTTTGTAACTGTTTTTATTTTTGTAAGGCCAAACCGTTGAACAAAATCTATTTTTGACTTTTGATTCGTGTAAGGAATGAAAAAAAGAATTTTATCCATATTTTTATTTTTTGTATGTTCCGGAAATAACTTTTTTGAGTTTTCCAAAATCAAAGTCAAAATGGCCCCAAATTGCCCGTTTTGGTTTTAAACTGATAAATTATGTTAGGGTGAACATTTGTTAGTAGAAATCCACTTGTTGGCCAGTTGGCCAGTGGTGGGTGCGGCGTACAGGGCCCTCCAAAAAGAAATTTTGGGGATGATTTTCAACTGTTTTTATTTTTTTAATGCCAAATCGTTGGAAAAAATCTTTTTTGGGCTTTAGATTCGTGTAAGGATTTGAAAATAAAATGTTAGGCATTTTTTTATTTCTCATTGTCCCGGAAATAAAAAATTTTTATTTTTCCAAAATCAAAGTAAAAAAACGGCCCCAAATTCCCCCTTTTTTTGGTTAAAAAGGGAAAAAATTTTATGTTAGGGAAAAACATTTTTAGTAGAAATCCACTTTTGGGCCATTTGGGCCAGTGGTGGATGCGGGTACAGGGGCGCCCAAAAAAAGGAAAATTTTGGGGATGATTTTAAATTTGTTTTTTTTTTTTTAAAATGCCAAATCGTTTTAAAAAAATTTTATTTTGAGCTTTAGATTCGTTTTGAGGTTTTGAAAATAGAATTTTAAAGAAATTTTTTTTTATTTTCCCCGTATGCCCCGGAAAAAAAAACAATTTTGAGTTTTCCAAAACAAAGTCAAAAGGGGCCCCCCAAAATTGCCCTTTTTTGGTTTTAAAAAAACTGATAAATTATGGGGGGTTTGGGTTTATTTTTTAGTAGAAATCCACTTTTTGGCCCATTTGGCCCAGGGGGGGGATGGGGTTTAAACGGGGGCGTCCAAAAAGTAAATTTGGGGGATGTTTTTGAATTGTTTTTTTTTTAATCCCAAAAATTCGTTTTACAAAATCTATTTTGAGCTTTAGTTTTCGGTTGAGGATTTCAAAAACGAATTTAAAGGGCATATTTTTATTTTCTCGTAGCCCGGGAAAATAAAAAATTTTTGATTTTTCCAAAAAACCCCCCCCCAAAGCCCAAAAGGGCCCCCCAAATTTTTCCTTTTTGGGTTTTTAAAAACGGAAAAATTTATTTGGGTTTTGGTTTTTATTTTGGGAAAACCCAAATTTGTTGGCCAGTGGCCAGGGGGGGTTGCGGCTTTACGGGGCCCCCCAAAAAGTGAATTTGGGGATGATTTTTTACAGTTTTTATTTTTAGGGGGCCCCCGAACTTTTGGAGCAAAAATCTTTTTTTTATTTTTGAAAACGGGGAAATCAAATTATCTAAATTTTTTTACTTTTTTGCGTGTCCCGGAAAAATGAAATGTTTTTCCCTTTTCAAAAAAAAAAGAAGTCAAAATGATCCTAAGTGCCCTATTTTGGGGACAAAAAAAATGTTCATATCATGTAATATTAATGTAGATATTATTTTGGTATTTTTTGGATGGTTTGATGATCATGTAATCAGTAGTCTAGTTCATTTTCGTTTTTCATTTCACTCTCAGGAAAAGTCCTGCCTCTTCTAATCTGGGATGTCGTCGGATCATTTTCCAACATCGGAGGGCTTTGTCTTGTGTTTCCTAAATATTAACTTATTTCTTTTGGGGAGCACTTTGCCTTCGGTAACGCGTAGATTAGCCACCCGGGGGGTTACCGACCACCCATAAACTTAGGGGTTCGGGTTGTCGGGCACTGCGTTTTGTTGCTTTACGCCCATATCTTTGATTGAAAATTTTTCACGCGGGATATGAAAACCGTAAAGATAAATTATGCAGGGGTGGTAGTAAGCTGAGATCGGGCCCCGTTTGTTTTTGTCAGTTTTTTTTAAAAGGGTTTTTTTAAACCCTTTTCCCAAAAAAGATGTTAGCGGGGTTTCATTTACATCAGAAAGTATTTGGTATGCGGGACAAAAGGCAAAAAAATCTTTTTTTTGGGGTCGAAAGTAGTTTTTAAAACATTTAACCGAGGTGCCAAAAAGATAGTAGTTTTCTGGGGAATTGGGGGGTGTTTCTCAATAGTTTTAAATAAAAAAAAAATTCCTTTCAAACAAAAGAACTTGCAGGGGGGTTTTGGGCAACCAGTAAACGCGTGAAAGGGCCCAAAAACTTCACATAATTTTGCCCTCTCTAAGAAATTATTTTTTTGATGTCAAAAAGTTTCTCTTTGTCTCCAAAGCCAGTATCTAAAAGATTTGGGTTTGGTTTATTTCCCTGCGCTTTATTTAAAATAAGATGATGAAGACTTTCCAGTGGGAGAACAAACAATTTATGCTAAAAAAATAGCGGGCGTGTCGAGATGCTGCATGACAACAGTGGGGGCACATTCGACTATTGGCCTCTTCTTGTGTAGATTTCAGCTCTTCGATGTTTGATTTAGCCCCAGGTTTGTAAAATAAATTAATTTTTTAAAAAAAATATGGATAGCATTCTAATTTTTATTACTTTTTGGGGCGCCCCCGTACGCCGAAACCACCAATGGCCAACGGCCCCAAAAAGTGGATTTCTCAAATAATATAAAACCCCCAAAAACAATTTATTTTAGGTTTTTAAACCCAAACGGGCAATTTTGGGGGCCCTTTTGGGCTTTTTATTTTAAAAAAACTCAAAATTGTTTTTTCCGGGACGTAAGAGAAAATAAAAAAAAACTTAAAAAATTCTATTTTCAAAAACCTCACACGAATTAAAGCTTCCCAAAAAAAGGGTTTTGTTAAAAAAAGATTTTGGGATTTAAAAAAAAAAAACAGTCAAAATCATCCCCAAATTTTCTTTTTTGGGGCGCCCCTGTACGGGCCCCATCACCACTGGCCAACTGGCCAAAAAAATGGGATTTTCTAAAAAAATAACCAACCAAAAATAATTTTTCAGTTTTAACCCAAAAAGGGCAATTTGGGGGCCATTTTGACTTTGGGTTTTTGGAAAAAATTTTTTAAAAATTTTTAAATTTTCCGGGGGGCATACGAAGAAAATAAAAATTTTGCTTAACCCTTATTTTTAAAAAACCTCACACGAATTTTAAAAGCTCCCAAAAAAGAGTTTGTAAAAAAGTTTTTGGGATTAAAAAAAATAAAAACAGAAAAAAAAATCATCCCCAAAAATTTTCTTTTTGGGGCCGGGGGTGTACGCCGCATCCACCACGGCCCAAAAAGTGGATTTTTACTAAAAAAAATGTACCCCCTACATAAAATTTTTCCGTTTTAACCAAAAAGGGCAATTTAGGGGGCCCCCTTTACTTTGATTTTGGGAAAATCAAAAAGGGATTTCCGGGGCATATGAGAAAAAAAAAAAATTTTTGCCTAAACCTTTTATTTTTAAATCCTTACACGAATCTAAAGCCCCAAAAAAAGATTTTTTCCAAAGATTTTGGGGTTAAAAAAAAAAAAAAGTTTTAAAATCCCCCCAAAATTTTTTTTGGACGGCCCTTTTTACGCCCCCAAACCCCCCACTGGGGCCAAACCCGGCCAAAAAGTGGATTTCTACAACAAATGGGTTTACCCCAAAAAAATTTATCAGTTTTAACCAAAACGGGCAATTTGGGGCCATTTTTACTTGATTTTGGAAAAAACCAATTGTTATTTCCCCCCTACATACAAGAAAAAAAAATATGTATAAAAATTTTATTTTTTTATTCCTTACACGGGAAACCCAAAAATCAAAAAAAGATTTCGTTCAAAAAGGTTTGGCCCTTTAAAAAAAATAAAAACATTTAAAAAAAACAGCACAATTTGCCCCTTTGGGCCCCCCTGTCCCCCGCCCCCACCCCTGGCCAACGGGCCAACAAGGGATTTCTACTCCAAAAACCCCCCAACATAAATATGGGTCTCCATTTCTCGCAGGGGGGGGAGGGTCCACTAATGGGGGGGTTCCGGTCTAATAGGCCTTGTAAGTATGGATAAGTCCCGGTTGAAAATTGAATTTATTTAAATTTGAATAATTGAGTATGAAATAAAAAAAAATGAAAGAGTAAAGGTAGCCATCCTTGATATAATGTTATATAAAAGGGTAATTATGAATTTTTGAAATTAGTGTGGGGCCTAGCCTATAGACGGATCTAAAAGGGACAGTTTGTAGGGGGGACAAGGGTTAATCTGTTGGGAAATTTCATTTAGGAGTAAAATGCTCTTCTATAGAAATGCTTTTAATTGTAAAAATGTAGTAGATTTTTGAGTCTGATGGTTTTTTGGGCAGTTTTTTTTATATGGAGGGGCAGGCGTATATGGCCTTTTGGGAAATTTTGCGATTTTTATGATGGGGGAATGGAGTTAAAATTGCACGGGGGTTTAGTATGGAGGAGAGTTTTTAAGGGAAAATATTCTGAATGTGTACGTACAAAAAATAGCGGCAATTTGATAAGGGTATTACCAGGGTAAGAAAGTTAATTTGGGGAAGATTTTTCGGCAGGATCTTGCCAGAGGATCTGTGATGATGGTATAGCTCTTTTTTGGGGTAAAAAGAAAACATTTGCTTGTGGTGACAACCCAGAATAGAAGCCGTATGAGATGTGCGAGGGATGTGGGCATGATATATTAATTTTAATATGTGGCTGCAAAAATTTGGGTTCATCCCCCGAGCATTTAAAAAACCCATATTTTTTGGAGCATACTCTTTGAAGGCAGACCAAAAAGGTTCTCCCAGAGGTAAGCCCAAAAAATTTCACGTTTTCAGCTTCTAATGTTTTTGCCATCAATGCGAATTAGGGGACTACTCTGAGGGGGGCTAGAGGTGGAGTGGAAGTTAAGGTTCACAGTTTTGGTTGGTTGAAGGGAGAGAAGGTTATTTTTACAGTATTCCGACATTGCGTTTGCTTGGACATTTAAGTTATGTATGAGTTCTGCAAGCCCATCTCTGGTTGCAGTTAAGAGGTGACTTGAGTCATCTACAAATTGCGTCAGTCAACGGGAAGGGGAAAGTTCCCCGACGACGACCCAGAGTTCCCCCACATCGTGGTCGTCTGCGTCTTGTGTCATCATCCTTCCGTGTTGTCATTGTCGTCGCCGTCGGGGAGGTAGTCAACGGGAAGGGGTTCCCCGACGACGACCCAGAGCTCGCCATTAGTTTCAGGGAGAAAAACTCCCCTAATCACGGGCCAAACCACTAGAAGGTTGCGAGTTGGAATTTGAGAACCCATTTGAGAGCGGTGATTGGTGATAGTGATAGGAGGAGCTTAGACGCAAAATGCTGTGCATCGAGATTGGTAAAAAGCGCCACTTACGCCAAGGGGATACGGGGAGGAAAGTCTCGTGCTGGTCAAAACCAGCCACGGGAAGGGGAGAAAAGGGGAATTCACAGAGAATTTGGCGTTATTGTCACATGTCAAAGCTCTAATCTGACTCTGATTTCAACCAAACACTTGCCAAACATTAACCGCATCATATATTTCTGCAAACAGGCAGAGCACAACACCTGGAGAACGAAACTCTTCCCTGTCAAGCAAGAGAAAATAAAGCAAATAAAAACCAGCAAGTGAGAACAAAAAGCAAAGACATTGATATTCCACACATTCCCCAGTAACAGATGGCTATTTGTAGACTGTGAATGCAGAAAAAACAGCCCTGAAGAGCCGAGACAAAACACGTCCACCTCAAACAAGCAAGGTCTACTACATCCCCGCCACCTGCGGAGGCTGGGTCTAACTCGTCGTGTGGCCACTAGGTTAGGTCGTCGCAACCCGTTCCACAATGTATAGCGGCCATTTTGGGGCCTATACACGAGAAATAGAGGGAATTTTAAAAAGCAAAGTGAACATCTACTTATAGCGCGCCCAAAAACTTGATCACAAATAACGATATAGAGGCAGAAAAGAATCGCTTTGAAATTCGAGATAAGAAAATTGACAAAACAATAATAATGAAGCTAGTAATTTGTTGTAAAAGAAATTTAAACAAAAAAAATAATTTCAAATCCCTATGTTATAGTGTGATGTGTATACCATGAGCAATTTTTCTTATGATTTAAAATTTTATTTCAAAAAGCCCGTTTCTGATAATTTATTCCCCAACATGCCTTGACCCAACAGCAACACAATGTGATAATAATAGTTTTTAAATAAGGAGTAGATTGGAAGTAAGGTTTAATTGTATTTATTTATTATAAGGCTCTACATTTTTATTTTATTTATTTATACCTTGCAAAATATGTATTATCCATGGTTTGGGAAGTAGGCTACTAACATTTTTATCTTAACTTTGCATTTTTTTTTAAAATTAACAATTAAGTTATCAACAGGCTTATTTAATAAGTAAGGCTCACTATTTTTGCCTGATAATCTTTTTTAGTGACAGGTTTTTATGATTATAAAATAATGGGGCCCAAATACTGTCTTCCCCCCTTTTTTTTTGGAAAAAATTTTTCCTCTTCACTTAAAAGAGTAGGGTAGGCAGAGTGATTTTTCCAGAGTTTCCAATAAAAAGGGTTTCACCCCAACGTACCCAAAACTTTAAAAAAGGGAGGGTGGGGGTGCAGGTTTTAGGATAAACCCCTACTTTATTGCTGCATAATTAAAAATCCCAAGGGATAATACAGTAGGGCCTATACAAAAATAAAGAGTTTATTGACAAGGAAAAGGGGTTTTAGTGGTTTGTACCCTGCAACTGCAAATTTGGACAGGACCTTTATTAATAAATACATAAAAACAATTGTTTTGATGGGCCCTAGGCCGTTTGAGGGGTGAAGTGAGGGTGAATTTAAAAAATAAAGGAAAGGGGGTAAAACAGGGTTTCCCGGGCACGAAAGGCCAAACCCCTTTTCGACAAAGTAAAAAAGGGGAAAAACATTTTTACGTCCCATCCGAAAGGATGGAAAAACCCCTTTGCCCAGTCCATATGGGTTTCTTCCACCCCCCTGGCCCCCCCCGAGCAGCCCGTCGGGAGAACAAAGCTTTTTACACTGGCCCCCCAAACCCCCCATTGCTCTAGCCAGGGGAATACGCGAGTTTCGGGGCAGGGCTTTTTCACCCCTCCCCTTTGGCCCAAAACCCAAAAACTTTGCTTAACTTCGGTTTTTTGGGGGGAAACCCGGGGAAAACCCGCGGGCAAATAAATACAAAAACAAGAAATAGCTTTCCTTAAAATTTTAAAGCCTAGCTTTTAGAATTTTAAAACCCCTTGGCCTAAAAAAAAGGGATGGCCTACAAAAAAATGTAGGCCTGACTAGGTTACATATACAAATTTTTATAAAAAATTAATAATTTTACTTTAAAAGGGGGGCTAAGCCCCTTTTATTCTCTTTGAAAACATAAAAACAGGTAAAAACCAGAGATATTTTTAAAACAAATTGTTTTTGAAATACAAAATACTTCAAATCAGTATTTTCAAATAAAAGATAAAAAATGAAAATACATTGAAAAGTTTGTTTTTTGAAATAAAAAAAATACATTGTTTTTTTTGAAAAAAATCAAAAACATTGAAAAAATTTTTTCGGGGCCTAAATCATTTGAAAAATAAACTTTCATTTAAACATAATTTTTTTTAAATTGAAAAGGCCTCCCATAATTATTTTTGTGTTTATGTGGATGATTGTGTCGGGGGACTGGCCCATTATCAGATTGAAAATTTTTAAAAAAAATTGATTTTAAACAGTAGGCCATCCAAATGCCTACCAAAACCTAACATTATGAGAGGGTGATGGAAATTTTTACGGGGCTTCTTTTTTAATCGGCCTTTTTAAAAAAAAAAAAAAGTAAAAACACCAATTTTTAAAATTGAAAAATTTAAAAAAAAAGGAAAACCGTAAAAAATTCCTAATGGAATTTTTCGGTACAAAATAATTTTTAAAATTTTTTTAAAAAAAGGGGGCCCCAAGGGGAAAAATTGAATCCCCTTTTTTAAAAAAATTTCAAATGGGGTCCCAAGGGAAATTCTGGAATACCTTTTGCCAAATTTTTTTTCCCCCCCAAAATTGTAAAAAATTTAATGGTTTTTTGGAAATGTTTTTTCAATAGAAATTGCATTTTCCCCTTTTTTTTGAACAAAAATTCCTAAAGGGGCCGAATGTTTGGTATTTGCCAATTAAAAATGGGGAAAAAAAAAAAAAAAAAAAAAAAAAAAAAAAAAAAAAACCCCTTTTTCCCCCAAAACAAAAGCAAATACCAGCCCCAAAAATGACACAAATAAATTATTCTAGCACTAAAAGAAAATTTTTCTAGAAAAGGAAAAAAACATTAAAAAAACAATCTTTTTAAAAAACTAGGCCTATGTGCAAACCTGCAACTTATGGGCGTAGTGGTAAAAATTTCCCCGCAATATTTATCGCTTTTGGGGGGGGGGGCCTTTTTTAAAATTTAAAAAATTTTTTCTTTTTTTTTTAAAAACCCCTTTTTTTTTTTTTTTTTTTTTTAAAAAAAAAAAATTTAAATTTTAAAAAAAAAATTTCCCCCTTTTTAAAAAGGGGGGGGTTTTTTTGGGGGGTTTTTTGGGGGGGGGGGGGGGGGGGGGGGTTTTTTTTTTTTTTTTTTAAAATTTTTTTTAAGGGGGTTTTTTTTGGGGAAAAAAAAAAAAACCCCTTTTCCCCAAAAAGGGGGGGGGGGGGGGGGGGGGGGGGGGGGAAGGGGGGGGTTTTTAACCCCCCAAAAAACCCCGGGGGGGAAATTTTTTAAAGGGGGTGGGTTTTTGGGGGGGGGGGGGGGGGCCTTTTTTTTGGGGTTTTTTGGGGGGGGGGTTTAAACCCCTTTAAAGGCCCCCGGGGGGGCCCCCCCCAAAAAAAAACTGGGGCCCCCCCCCGGAAAAAAACCCTAAAGAAGGGAAAAAAAAACCTTTTATTTTTTAAACCCGGGTTTTGGGCCCCTTTTTTAAAAAAAAAAAAAGGGGGGAAAAAAAGCAAACCGGAACCCCCAAAAAAAATAAAAATTTTTTTTTTTTTTCCTTTTTTTTTTAAAAAAAAAGGGGGGGGGCCCCCCCTTTTTTTTTTTTAAAAAGGCCCCTTTTGCCCTTTTGGGTATTAAAACCTTTTTTTGGGGGGCCGGCAAAACCCCCTTTTAAAAAAAAAGGGAAAAAAAATTTTTTTTTAAAAAAAAAAAAAAAAAAAAAAATTTTTTTTTAAACCCCAAAAAAAAAAAAGGGAAAAAAAAAAAAGGGAAGGGGTAAAAACCCGGGGGGGGGGGGAAAAATTTGGGGGGGGGAAACCCCAAAAAAAAAATTTTTTAAAAACCCCCAAAAAAAGTTTTTCCGGCTAAAAAGGAAAAAAAACCAAAAAAATTTTTGGGAAAAATTTTCCTTTTTAAATTTTTTTTTTTTGGGGGGGGGGGGAAGGGAAAAAAAAAAAAATGGAAAAAAAAAAAAAAAAAATTTAAAATTTAAAAAAGGGTTTTGGGGGGGCCCCCTTTTAAAATTTCCTTTTTCCCCCCTTTTTTTTAAAAAAAATTTTTGGGGGGGGGGGGGTTTTAAAAAAAAATTTTTTTTGGGGGGGGGGGGGGGGGGGGGGGGGGGGGGGGGGGGGGGTTTAAAAAAAAAACCCGGAAAAAACCCCAAAAAAAACCCAAAAAAGGAAAAAAAACCCCCCAAAAAAAAACCATTTTTAAAAAATTTTTAAAAAAAAATTTTAAAAATTTTTTTTTTAAAAAACCCCCCCCCCCCCCCCCTTTTTTTTTTAAAAGGGGTTTTTTTTCCCAAACCCCAAAACCCCCAAAAAAGGAAAAAAAAAACCTTTTTCCCCCCCCCGGGGGGAAAAAAAAAAAATATAATTTGGTTTTTCCCTAAAAAATTTTTTTCCCCCTTTTTTGGGGGGGGAAAAAAAGGGGGGGGAAAAAGGCCGGGCCCCCCCAAAAGGGGGTAATTTCCAAACCCCGGGGGGGGGCCCCGGGGTTTTTTTAAAACAAAAGGGTTGGGGGGGTTTTTAAAAAAAAGGGGGTTTTTTTTTTCCCCCTTTTGGGGGAAAAATTTTTTGGGTTGGGGGGCCCAAAAAAAAAAAAACCAAAGGTTGGGGAAAAAAAAAATTTTTTCCCCCCGGGGGCCCCCCCAAAAAAAAAAATTTTTAAAATTGGGAAAAAAAGGGGGGGGGGGAAAAAAAAAAAAAAAAAAAACCCCCCAAAAGAAAAAAATTTTTTTTTTTTGGGGGAAAAAAAAAAAGGGTTTAAAAAAACCCCCTTTTCCCCCCTTTTTTTTGGGCCCCGGCCCTTTTTTTTAAAATTTTTTAAAAAATTTTAAAAAATTTTAAAAACCCCAAAAAAAAAAAAACCCCCTTTTTTTTTTCCAAAAAAAATTTTTTTTTTTTTAAAAAAAAAAAAATTAAAAAGGGGGCCCCCCCCCTTTTTTTGGGGGGGGGTTTTTTGGGGGGGGGGCCCTTTTTGGGGAAAAAGGGGGAAAAACCCCCCCCCCCCCCCCCCCCCAAAAAACCCCCCCCCCAAAAAAAAACCCCCCCCCCCCCCCCCTTTCCCCCCCCCCCCCCCCCCCCCCCCCCCCCCCCCCCCCCCCCCCCCCCCCCCCCCCCCCCCCCCCCCCCCCCCCCCCCCCCCCCCCCCCCCCCACCCCCAAAAAAACCCCCCCCCCCCCCCCCCCCCCCCAAAAATTTTCCCCCCCCCCCCCCCCCAAAACCCCCCC
>JAMZAV010012483.1:0-18661 GCA_024449915.1 Sweltsa coloradensis | reverse complement strand
AAAAACCAACCGTAAAAAAAAAGCACTAAAAATGAAAACAAAACAAAAGCAAACAAAAAAATGCAAGTTTTTTTAATCGTGGGTGGGGCCTAGAAAATTTGAAGTATTCCCTTTGTTCGCTTCTCTCACTGGGTTTTTTCTATTACGAATAAAGTTTGAGACGAGTTTCTACAATACTTTGTACGGTTTAATCAATGTTGTGTTTTCTTTCTTTTCGAGTTAAATCAATTGAATGGGGTTGTTGTAAATTGGCATCAATTTACCAAAATAAATCAATATTGGGTTGGGAAAGTCTGGCTGAAAAGTGTTAAATATCAAAAAACTTACAAGCTTTCATAAATTAACACTTTCGTTACCTTTTTTCAAAATAAATCAAATTTTTAGCTGATAATTTTTTTCAAGACAAGTTGATTATGAAACATATTTTAATTACAAGGGGCCATGGCTGTGCTTTAAATTTGGGTTTTTTATTGATAGTTAAAAAAAAATTTTTATATAGAAAAAAATTTTTTCCCCCAAAAACTGATTTTTTTTTCTCCGAATTTACAAAAAACAGTACTTTCACAGAATGTATTGAAGTGGGGGGATAAGGGGGTCTGGACCCGCAGCCACGGCCATTTATGAATAGCAGAGGCTTTGTCAGCCTGAAGGGTAGCTGGCAAGGGTTGGGGGGTGAGGCCAGACAGATTTTTCCCCCTCCCGGGAAAGAATGCGGCCGAAAAGGATCTGGTTTCTCGCACTCGTCATCAAAAAGAATTGCTTTACCTGCATCCGACCATTGTCTTTTTTTTACCACTGTGAAATGTCTTAAGACTTTTTGGATGTAACATTATGGAATGTCGACTCGGGTGTTTTACGTCCGGTGCTCGCCAAAAACGCGACGGGATTTTAGGTTTTCCTAGTTAAATTATGAGTATTTAGCTCCAATGCCAAAAACCCCCCAAAAAAACTGAGGCGTTGGACGCAAATAGAATAACTTTTTCCCATGTTTAATTCCCCAATGAAGAATAACCCAAAAAATATAGGATAATAAAAGTTATGTTTAGGTGGGGGGCTTTAAATCACTGGGACCATATTGGGAAAGGTATTAAAAATATTCTGTACAATTTTAATTTCCCTTGCAATTAGGCCAAGTTCAAACAAAAAACAAACAAAAAAACTAAAAAGGTTATAACGCACACGTCTTTTCACAATAAAGCGCGGGGAAAGGGGTTTTTGACGTGCCACCAGTCAGTTGGAGAAGGGGGTGGGCTGTTCGAGTCCTAGTGATTCGCACAACTTTAAAAACTAAAAAACAGTGTACCAGACGGAAAAAAAAGGGCGCCCCTTCTTCGCTGAAAAGTATAAAAAAAGCAACCAAAGGGAAAAACGAAGGAGCGGGGCAAACCCCGAATGAAAAAAAGAAAGATAGAGAAATTGACTGGTTTTTTTTAAAGATAGAACAAGGATATAAACGAAACAAAAGTATAATGTAAAAATTTCCCCAAATAGGATAGAAAAAAACAGCGTACGAACCCGGCCGAGTAGCGTGGTTTGGGCCCCATGGGATTAAATATAGGCACAAGGGAGTCTATGAAAATATCAGACAAAAAAAAGCTTATACATACTTAAAGTCAGGTCACAAGTTACAGATTAGCTTAAAAGTTAAAAAGGGTTGAAGGTTACCAAATTTAAAAATTTGGGCAGTTAGTGAATCGAAATACCCTGATTACAATGATACCGGTTTCATGAGCGGGAAAAAATAGTTCACACTAGCACAAATATTAACATAGTAGGCTATTCCAAAAAAAAGGGTTGAGGTAGCCCCTCGTTTAAACTAAATTTAATACCAAACATTACTTTAAAATAGAACCCTAAAAAAAAGTTCTTAATCCCACACGGCAAAAATGTTCCCCTTTGAAACCCCAAAGTTATTTCCCGCCCGGAAAGAAATATGCATCGTGAGATTTACAAAAAATAGCTTTGGGGAGACCCTCGTATTAAACTAATTAATACCTAACTTTCTTTAGAAAGAAACTACAAAAATTTTTCTTATATGCCACATGGGCACAATAGGCTCCCCTAAAACAACAAGTTATTTCCGCACGGAAAGAAATATAGACAGTGAGATTTACACAAAATAGCTTTGGGGTAGACCCTCGTATTAAACTAAATTTAAATTTAACTTTACTTGATAACCTCCTTACTACATCCCAGTGTTTCAATTAGAACAAAATCTTTTCCTTTACATTCGGGAAGAACACCTTACTATAATAAATATCTGCCATATGGGCTAGATGAAAACTTTAAAAACACTGGCCATAGCCTGAATATAACTAGGCCTTGCCTTGACAAGGATGGCTAGGGGCTGTAACATGGCCTTATAACCACCAACTTTTAATTACAAAAAGACTCTGTTAAATTAGCTACCCTGACATTTATCGGAAAAAAAAGTGTTCACCCAACCTTAAGAAGGTGTTGGGGTTTGCCATGCCTCTGAGTTGGGGTAATTTCAATATTCTAATCAGGACCCTAAAGGGTAAAGTCTGAGAATAAACACAGCATAAAAAGGGGAAAGAAGTAGATTATGTATTGAAAACCTGAGAGGGCCCAGGGGCCCAATCTTCAGTCCCCAAACAAAAGTTTGGGCCCAGGGCCCCGCTGGGTTTCCACGTCCACCCAAAATGGCGGAATGACAAGCCCCCTCCACACATTAGGGCTAGGGTTCAAAAGGCGACCAAGGGAAAAATCCTCATAGCCTTCACGTCGTTCCACTTGGGGCGGGCCCGTGCCCATTTTATTGGGCCCGAAGGCCCAGTCCCATGCCCAATGATTGAGGCCCGAAAGGCCCCCGTCCCATGCCTAATCCCAACAGTAGGGAAGATATTACAACTACATCAGTAGTAAAACGTAGTCGTCTCGCAGAAATTTCCAAAAACCCTGACAGGAATGCAGACAAAAATGCCACCGAGCGATGCCAGTACTTTTCCCGCCCCGTCAGCTGTGTCCTTGACGGCAAGGTAAACCAACCACACAGAACAAAATCACCCGAGTAGGACAGTGTCGCCAACCGCAGAAAACACGCGCGAGAATTCAAACCCAAAAAGAAAGCAATCCCCCTTTCAATCGGGGAAAGGCGGGGAACCAAGACAAACTAGCAGTGTTTAAATTGTGTAAAGTTATAATGGTTTGGGGGGAGTGTGCGCTACACACACAACCCAAACCCTTATAGGAAAGTAAAATTAACATTTTTAAAATTTCCCTTTGTAACGTTGTTTGGTTTTTTGCATATTTTTTTGACCCTTAAAGCAGTATTTCTAATTTTAAAATCAGATAAGTTTTTTGGAAGTATAATACTCTTGTTTTCAAGGGGCCATCAAATTCCAAATCGAAAACCCTTTCCCCTGGTTTGGCCCCTTTTTAGGGGAGTTTTTTTCCCGAAAATAATGGCGAGCTTGGGTCGGTCGGGGAATTTCCCCTTTTTTTTGAACTCCCCCACGGCCCCCCACGACAATGACAACACGGGCGGTGATGACACGACGGAGACGACCACGAGTGGGGGAAAAACCCGCCCCCCCCCCCCCCCATACGCTTGTGGGTGTTTTTGACCAGCACAGGCGTTTCCACCCCCTTTTCCCCCCCCGTCACCCTTTCGTCCCTCCCTACTCTCGATTAGTCAAATTTCATAAATAGAGACAATAAGCAAAATCCAAACAACAATAATTGCAAAGGGTTTTTCTACTAGCAACCATAACTCCGTCGCCCCGGGTTGTCGCCATGGAGAAATCTCCACTTTCCCGACGAGGCTTATGAATTTTACTCTTAATTTAGAGAGTCTTCAATTTGTGTGACATTAAGCTATTTTCCCACGCATTTTCTCTTGGGTCTAGTTGACATAATGGCTTTATGATACGGGCTTTAATAACCTTAGTGTTGTGTGTCCATAAACCCTATTAACTACTACTATTACTACTATATGGAAAGCTTATTGACCCGGAACGAAATAGAATACGAACACACACTTAAAAACAATTAACCAAGGTCACTTACATAAAAAATTGCGAATTTTCGAGTAACACTTCCTTACTCTTCCTCAAGCAGAGGCTAACTGTCGTCCGTGCGCTCTTCTCTCTTCGGGCTGACGGGCAGGTTTAATGTTGACAGGGAGGGGGTGGCTGCGCGCTCTGTTGACGTCTGGTCGAATTATCGGGATCCACATGGGGTGGAAATCTAACGACGGCTGGCTGACAGGGGGGGTGTGGCTGCATGCCATCACAGCAGCCTCCTTTATTTTCCTCTTGAAGACGTCTTCTTCTGATAGAAGGGCCGACACATGCCAGAGAAACTTTACCGCTGTCCGACCCCCCTAATTTGCATAATTAATTAATTAGTCAAATCTAATTAAAATCAATATTCTCTGAATTTGAACAATTTTTATGCAAATGTGTATCGAACTAGATTAACCAAACAATTTTAAATCTGGAAAAAATATAATTAAAACATTCATGGTTCCATCACCCTTAATTAATAATTTATAATTATGACAGCATTTTTAATCAGATGACTCCTGTGTCTAGTTGATAACATTGATAATTGTTGCGACGGTTGTATTTATTAGAGGAGTATAATAGGTAAGCTGTATATAAACTTTACCGCATTTGAAAACACATAAACATGATAAATTTGCACATGGTAAATTACAAAAGTGGTTCGATTCTCTAAATTCTTTTTGCAAAAATGTTTTGAATTTGAAGCGTGACCGTGAGTGTTTCGGAAAGTTGTTGGTCATTTTTGGGAAAAAAAAAACATTACTTTTGTTAATAACTCGTGCAATTGTTATATGATACATTATTTTTAATTTTTAATTTTCTGCTTCCTTTTGATCTCGTTTACAAGAAATTCTCAACCTTATATGAAACAAACAGTAAAAAAAGTCTATCCCCAAATTACCAAATTTTTTTAACAAAAAAACTGCAGCCGACCTCTTCTTGGAAATTCTTTCACTGTGTATGCTGTGAGATATAGAAGTTTAGCCATGCATTTACTTCTTTTCTGCATACTTTCGCACTTGACGAGTGCCAAGCCAACATTTTCGTGGAAAAAAAATTAAACTAA
The DNA here is from genome assembly GCA_024449915.1 of Sweltsa coloradensis. NCBI lineage: Eukaryota > Metazoa > Arthropoda > Insecta > Plecoptera > Chloroperlidae > Sweltsa > Sweltsa coloradensis. The sequence goes on along the minus strand of JAMZAV010012483.1, from coordinate 13,567 downwards.
AAATCATAATAAATTGCTCGGACATTGGCTTTGAAAAATATCGTAATCAGAGTGAGGAATTAAGAGGATTTAAGTACAGTCATTCAATAATAAATGCATTCATCATATCTTTTTTCAAAATTTTATATATATATATATATATATATCAAAGTTACAAAGGCAAATTTTAATTACAGGTAATTACGATAAAAAAAATATATATATATACATATAAGTTGAACATAAAAAAGTTAAAAAGATTTACAGATTACACGTTTACAAAAAAGAATTTTAGCAATTATTTGAAAAATGTTAATGTTTAATATTGAATGTATAGTAAACATTATCTGTCCCCTGCCAACTTTGTTGTGGCGCCGTCAATGTTTGGCCGGTAGCTCCACCGACGGCGAGAGTGGTGTCGACTTTTTTCGGCCTGTTTACATTTCCACTTACAGTGCTTTTTCCACCGCGACCACGCTCGTTACCACCTGTGGATATTCAAGTTTAATTGTATTTTGTTTACCAAAAACAAAATTCGGTTTCATACTTTTGTATAATAATTTTTTAACTACACAAATCACGTATTGGTTTTTATCATTTTGACTTACCACGACCCCGTCTCTTGCGCCGGGTACGGCCTTTACTGGCGGTCCCTTTGGTCGTTGTCACTCTCTCTTCCGCTGTGTGGTTAGCTCCGCCGCATGCCCTTTCCATTGTGTCAAGGGCAGACTCTAATTCTTTCCCCATCTCCTGAAGATGTTGGTCATCTATAAACCACGAAAATAGAGTGAAAAATTTCAATCAATGTGAATAGTTTAAATTATTACCGTAAAAATTTTGCACTTGCTTGCCATCGCACAACACAACTTCTGGGTGTTCCCACCGATGCTCTGGCGACTGGGCTATCGCGCCCCAATGCAAACCATTAATTTAAAACTAATGCATATTATGATTCTCCGACATTTATCAGGTAAAAATATTCTTCATATTTTAGTGGAACTCTGGTAGACTAGTTAAGTACCCTCTCTTTTGTAGATGGGAAAATATTTCAAGATGGGACCACTTTTGAAATTGTTTTTAATTTTCACAGATGAACAATTTTCCTGGACGCTATTACGAGATGTCACAATCTTAACGTTGCCATTCCAAAAAAACGTTTAATTGAGTCCAAGATGTCCCGGATCGTACAACAAATTATCGGAGATATATTGATTTTTTTTTTAATTTCCCAAAGACAACCAACATTTTTATTGTCTAATTTGAAGAAAAAAAAATATGTGTGGGTTGAAAATTACATAGCCAGGCTGTAGCCTCGAACCAGGCCCGCTGACACGTTGGGCTCGGCCAGGATAGTTTTTCAAATAAAAAATCACTTTTGGTCCCTCGAAAAAGGAATTTCCTAAACACAAGGGCAAAATTTCGACCACTTTGTTCAAACGATACGTCCGCCGCGATAAAAACCGCTACTTCCGAGCAAGAATTAAAAAAAAATGATTTTGGCTACGTTACATTTTTTTAAAAAAGTATTTTGAAAATTTGGCCACTTTTGTACTTTTACTGGGTTTTACCGGGAAGTTTAATTTCCCAGGACGCTTTTTCGGGACACGGAAAAATTGGCCTCGTTGGTCCGGTTCCGTAGAGTCCAAGATGGCCCGGATTGGAGAAGAACTGCCCGAGTAATGACGAAAAGATTTGTTTTTTGGCTCCCCCAAAATGACCAACCACTTTTTTGAGACATTTTAAGAATTTTTTGCGACTCGTCTTAAATTTGACAGATCCCGACTACGTTTTTGGACCCAGCCCGCTAACGTGTTTGGTTTGGCTTAAAACTCAAAATCAAATTATTTGAAATCCAAAATCCCCCTCTGGCACCCCAAAAATGGTGAGGTTTGCCCCGGGTCAAGACCTAATAATGTACCAGCGATGAAATACCAATCATTAGGTTTTTGGCCATCCTACGGTCACTGGTTTGTTTGTTTGTGCCTCATTCTGTTCGGTGGTTTTTTCCGGGACGCCGAATTTGCCGGGACAATTTTCCGGGACACGAAAAAATTGGCCTCGTCGGTCCGGTTCCGTAGAGCCCAAGATGGTACGGATCGGTGAAGAACTGCCCGAGTTATGACAAAAAGAAATGTTTTTTGGATCCCCCCAAAATGACCAACCATTTTTTTTTAAATTTAAAGAAATTTTTTGCACACGTATAAAATTTGACAGATTTGATCACGTTTTGGGCCTGGCCCGCTTAAGTGTTTGGTTATCCAAAATAAATAAAAAATTACCCTTGGCACCCCTTTGGCATACCCTTTTAAAACACGACGCAAGTGTCTTGCGCGTAGCACCCACGTCTCTGCGCGTAGCGCCCGGCCGCACAGTCGTTGCTGCCGGCGTCTGCGGTGGCGGGCGGTAAATTGACGTGGGAACTGGGAAAAAATACGGCGTCGCGATCGGACCGATATTTTTCCGGCCAGAGTGGCGGCCAGGGGGCAATTGGGAAATGTGTAAAAAATGTACATTTTTCGACTTTGGCATTTTTTCGTGCTCCCTCCCCGCGGAGCGTTGCGGACGGGACCCGGCACAAAACAAGCCCCCGAGGGTTCTTTTTCGAATAGCCGGGGGGGGTTTTGGTTTTCGGCGGCCATCTGGATTTTCGTGTAAACCTCAATTTACCAATGCGCGGGGGTGCATTTCGGTCCACGACATTTCATTTCCGCGTTTTTAGAGTTTAAATTTTTTTCCGCCCGGTGGATCCGTTAGGGGGTGTTGTGACGGAAGGCAAATAAGCATTGGGGCATAATCTCAAAATTTGACCGCGGGACGCATTTTGAATTTTTGGAGGTATCTTCCATATTGACGGATTTTTTAGCCGATGATGGAATTTTTCTAATTTTTTCCCATGGGCAACGTCCATGCGTGGATTCATTGGCAATCACCTTAAAAAAACCGTTTTCAAAAACAAAAATTTTTGGCCCATCTGTTTTGGTTGCAAAAATTTTGCAATTTTTTTCATTTTCTCGCGCGGAATTAGCGGTTTTGTCGCCGCGGCCAACCGTTGACCGATTGGGCCCAAACCTAGCCCATCGGTTTGGAAAATTTGAAACAGGGAACAAGAATCGCAAATTTTTTTCCTCCAAGTGTCCGGGGGGCCCGAGGCCAGTCCGAAAGCGTCGTGCATAATCATACGTCAATTTTGGGAAATCCAAAAAAACATTTCTCTTCTGGGACAACTCGGGCAATTCTTGCCCTATCGGACCTCCCCGGGCTTGTCGTAAACGGACGGCAGGGGACCAGGCAGACCACTGCCCAAAAAATGTACCCTACTAACCTTACTGTAGGGGCTCTCATGCACATTTCCTTCCTCCTTCATTCATTAATCACAAATCCATTCTCCTTTTCAATCTTTTTCATCTTATTCTATCATCAGTGCTGGCCCCCTTAGTGATCCAAACGCTCTCCGCCGTTTTTGCCGTGGGGTTTGCGACCCGTGTCGGTGGAAATGGGGATCCGGCTGCTGAGAGAAGTGCAACCTGAGGGTTGTATGGACCAACACGCAGCTTTGGCCCCTGCTTCATCTAGACGGGTGGTACATGTTTAGCCCGACCTGTATCAATCGGCAAGTGTCGATTTTTGGGTTGCACACTTTGGGTTGCTTAATTGCTATATCAATTGCGTATTCCCTTTGGCGCCGTTTTCTACGTCCCATTTGTGGCTCCATGGAGGGTGGGGAGCGCAGTAGACAAAGCAAACTAAATTCTATGGCTAATAAAAATTTATCCAAAGGAATTAACTCTAAAAAGCGCAAAGAAGCATCATCAGATGAGGAAGTGCAGGTGGAAGACAACCATAGTATGTTTGTCACGTCATGTTTGTCCGGTTAATTTAGATGTCATAATAGTCTCGGAAAATTTACAATCTAAATACATAGGTTCTAGCTTACATGCAAGGCCTTTTCTTTTTGTAATCAACTCACCAATGTCCACTTCACCGCCACAGGCTTAACACTGTGTAAAGTTCTTTATAAAGTTTGACAGAATGTCCAAATCAATCACTAGGTTTCCAGAATGACTTTTGACCTCTTTAAAACTTTCACTTGAACAAGTAGATACAGGTGTACTAGGCGTATAGGCCTAGGGGCCCAGTAGGGAGGAATTGTCACATGGGTAAGTTTCGTTTTGAGCCACTTTCAGGCCTAGGACTTGACATACCTGATCATTTGTTAGGTTTTGAAAAAGCTGCGTTCTACCACATTACTGTCACTTGCAACAACATTTTCCCTTTCAGCTTTTGCACCTTGGCTGCAACTTTGCTCTCGCTCTCTTGTGTCCGTGGGGTGTCCATTTCCCCAGCGTTTCTCAGCCACGGCTTTATGAGGCCATCAATTTGGCCTACAGTCATTTCTGGGCGGTTGGGGTCGAACAGCAACTAGACATTAAAAAAGTGGTTAGAATAAAATAAAATTCAAAAAATTTACTTTTTACGGTAAATATTGTACAGGGTGGCTAGACACATGATGTGATGACAATCATCGTTTTCAGAAGAATACATGAAAAAAAATATGGATCTAGATAAATATGGATGGGTTACCATATTATAAAATCAAAATCCGGTTTCATACTAAAATACATAAACCGTTGAAGCAAAGTCTTTCCTCTACACTAGTAGGCTACAACAATCGTGTTAGTTAATCAGTCTCCCAGGAGATTACTTGAATTTTTTAAAAACACAAAACCATTCCAACATTTATTTAGGGGTGTGCGGCTCCAGGTTTTGGTTTCGGTTGTTTTGGGGAAATAATCTGCTTTCGGTTCCGGTTGTGAAGGTGAAAAGATGAAAAAGATTGAGAAATTTACCAAATGTATTCCCCTTTCCTAGCTAGGCTAGGCCCAGGCATAACAATGCAATTCCAGTAACAGAATCCTAGTTTTTAATCATAATGCAGTCCTAGTTTTACTACATAATATAAGTGTTGAACATATCAAAATAATTTGAATAATACAGCATGGCTTAGGACTTGTCTTAAGTGAGTGTATTCCAACTTCTAAGGTTCAAGGTGCCTAGCCATGGGCCTAGGCTCCTCAGAGGCCCTAGAAAAAACCTAAGTATAATTGTTACATTGATCAAATTACAAATTTTCTAAACCTGTGCAGATTTAATAAGGCCTAGGCCAAGTTGCAGAAGGCATAAGGCCCTAGTCTAGCCTCTGAGGCTAGACCTAGGGATAGCAACATAAGACTAAGAGCCTTTCCCTCATTTGTATTTTTACCTTTCCCAGTAAATTTCCACCATAAATTGAGTAATAACTTGCAACAAAGAATATATTTCATAAAAATACGTGGCCCTGGGGCCCGATTAAAAATGGACTGTTCATGGCAGAAGTAGGGTTTAATCAGTCATAATGATTGTAGTTTACTTCGTATTTCGATTGCGCTGCACCTGCAAATAATATTACGAGTAATAACGCATATTAAGCAAACTAATTGCCGCGATGAATAAACGAAAGTGAGATACTAAAGGCTCCTAGCCCAATTAAATTAAAAAAATAGGACTCGAGACAGTGTGGACAGAAACATTAAACACCGCTTCAGTCTCAAGGTCGTAGACGTACTTTATTCGATAGTCAAACTTTAAACACGCTTCAGTCTCATGGTCGTATGACGTACTTTATATTGATAGTAAAAACATCGTTTGTCAGGGCCATCAAATTCCAACTCGAAACCCTTCTCGTGGTCGGGCCCCGTGATTAGAGGAGTTTACTCCATGAAACTAATGGCGAGCTCTGGGTCGTCGTCGGGGAACTTTCCCCGCCCCTTTTGACTACCTCCTCGACGGCGACGACAATGACAACACGGGCGGATGATGACACCGACGGAGAAAACCACGACGTGGGGAAACCCCTGCCCTCACCATACGCTTGAGGCTGGCTCTGACCAGCACAGGCCTGTTAACCCCTTGTCCCCCTGTGTCACCCCTTACGTCCCTCCCTTCGTTTTGATTAGCAAAGTTGCATAATAAACATAAACAACAAATAAAAAAAAAAAAAATAAATAAATTAATAAATAAATAAATAAACAACAAAAAAACATGAACAAGAACAAGAAGAAGAAGAAGAAGAAAAAGAAGAAGAACAAGAAGAAAAAGAAGAATAAGAAAAATAAGAACAATAAGAACAAGAACAATAATAATAAGAACAAGAACAAGAACAACAATAATAATAATGATAATGATAATGATAATGATACTGATACTGATACTGTGATAATAATAATAATAATAGTTATTATTGTTTATAACACGAAAACATACGCGCAAGTCTCGATAATATTGCACGGACGCATGTAAGATAAGCCTCACTCGCTTTTAAATAGAAAAAGGAATTAAATATAGCCCATTACTATGAAACTTTCAAATTATTGGAGTTTATTATTTAGTTTCAACTTTACATACCATTCCATCAGAGGCCTTCTTCCTCGTCCGTATCTTCGCCTGTTTCCTCGTCTGTATCAGAGGAAGAGTCGTCGCCAAGATTAATAATCATTGTGTCGATTTCATTATCGATTAGTCCATCTCTTTCCCAATAGAGGTTTTCGATGTCTTTCACGTGTTTACAACAATCCTTCCACTGTTGTGTTGTGTAGTTAGAGAACTGTTCCTCACACAATTGTCTAACGCGTTCCAATGATTGACCATCGTTTTTACTGGCAACTTGACCTTTTATAAAACCCCAAACAAGCTCAATGGGGTTTAAGTCCGCATGGTACGGGGGAAGTCGTAGGACAGAATGTCCGTGAGCGATAAGCATATCGTCTATTTTGTATTTAGGTTCCGACGGGTGCTCTTAACTAACTCAAGGAGTTCAGGCTTGCGCAATTGTCATTAAAAGGGATTTTGTTCAACAGTAACCATTCTTGAATGACCTTTTTAAGAGATGCACTAGTTGGTTTTCGGTTTGTTTGTACACAATGATATGAAGCATTGTCCATGATAATAAGGGATTCCGGGAGAATATTAGGGATAAACTTTTCTGCAATCCACTTACTTAAGTTTTCAAAATTCATGTCGTCATGATGGTCTCCAGTTTTCTGTTGTGATTTAAGAATAAGTAAATCGTTTGGAACAAAAACCGGCCTCCCCTCCACCATGAACAACTATTAATCTGGGGCCCTTGCCAATAGGTATTAACACACCGTGTTCCTCTTCGGATTGCCAGCAGGTGGAAACCGAATGTGTTGAGTGAACATATGTCTCGTGGAGATAAATAATATTTTCCCTGCCTCTCTGGCACTTCTAATCTTTCGCAAATACCTCGCGCCAACTTGCAATTTCCTGCCTTTCAATTAAAACATTTTCTTTTTGACTGACACTTTTTCCATTGGAAACCTATTTCCTTAATAACTTTTCGCAACGTGTTCACGGGCCACATTGCAAAACATCTTCGTCTTTTAGCACATGTAATAATGTTCTAAACTGTAGGAGGAACATTTAATAGTATAAAATTCGTGTATTTTTCTTCTAATCACACATTTGGTAAAATCATCGATTACTATTGCTTTATTCGGTCGTGCTTTCTTTTTTCCCTGAGGGGTAGAAAACTTAAGTTCACCTTTCGCCATACTTGTTTCGCCTTCTTTTAATATTTGTTTTATCAAAGATTGGGAATAACCTGTTGCTTCGGAAGTTTCCATAATGTAATTAGTTTTTGTTTTCTCGCTATTTTTGAAGTATTCACACACGTTATATGTAATTTCATCCTCGCGGTCAATGGTGTCCCGTGATTTCCTACATAAACTCTTTATATAAACTGCAGGCACGCCTGTTGCGTCTGCACACTCTTCGGTATAATGCTTCCGCGAATGTTTTTGTTCTTCGCCTTTATCTCGAAAATAGCAAGCTACCTTGTAAACTACTTCTCTACATTGTCCCCTAAGTGTATGCTTAGCTTTCTTCTTCAAAGGTTCTTCATCCATGTCTGCTAAACCAATTCAGCTCAATTCACTTAATATTAACAAACCTAGACAATTGAACAGCGTATTTACAAATTGTGTCACAATCTTCTTGTTATTTTAGTTATTCAACATATTTCATGTTGTCTAAGTCATTTACAAAAAATTAATATACATTTCACTATCACGTACACTACGTTGATCACAATGCATTTCTAATTTTAAAAAATTCACATGGTTGAACACAGCACTTTTCCCGTTTTTACAGTATAGAACTTAACCGTACAGGAGTCCTCTTAACACTGATTGGAACACACTTTGACAATTTGGTTTTAGAATAGGTTACAAAAACAGTACGATTTCGGAGAATTACAAGAAAATAGTTGACGAGAGCCGTTCAAGGGTTGCAAAATCAATGAGGATATTAGTTAATGTCAGGTGGACAAGTTTAATTAACCTGGAACACCCCAATAGTTTTTTTTTAATTAAATCGTTTTTTCCTTAAGTATTTATTTTTTCTGAAATGTAGCTCACTGCAGCAATTAACTATGAAAGTATTTATTTTGTATTTTTCTATTTCCATGTTCACCCCTTGCAAATTGTCAAGCCCTGCCTAAACAAAATTTCAAGGAAGTCAGCTATAACCAGTCTAGACACCCTCGTTTCTGAGAAAAGTAGTAGCTAATAACACAAAAGATACACCTGTCTGTAAAAGCTAGATGAAAAGGGTAAAAACCTCGTTAGGTTTGCACAGTCAACAGAGCAAACAATATCTTTAAAAAAATATTATACTAAAGAGTTTTATTATTTTCACATTTTTCAAAAAGGTAGCATATTAAGGGCATTTGAAAGAGATACAAAATGCATGAAATTAATGAAAATTACATTTCCATTTTCCAGTGGGGTGTAACTGTACCCCCTTGCCCCTTCCCATGGGCATGTTATGGAATCCCTCTTCACAATTTTTAGGGAATTAATATACAGACTTCAAGACAAGACATTCCTTCAGACGGGCGTTTAATATAGATATATTGCCTACCATATTTTTAGTTTTTTTAATAAGAAGCTGAAGCAGCTTGCCGGTCCTTAAACATCATGAAGTAATACTAGAGAAATAATATATTTGGCGGGTCATTTCGCTGTGTTTGCATACTTATAAAATACTAACATTTCGAATCGACTGTATGCATCTGAGGCAGATTGTAGTCCTCAAATGTGTGGAATAGTAATACCCTACCCAAATAATGATATATATACATGTTACCAGCAACAAAGTTACAAGTAATCACATCCCTAGACCCCATTGTAATAACAGCATGCGATGGATCAAAGTCCGCCTGTCTGCGCGCCTCTGCCAAGCGGCAGCGTAGACAGACGGAGCATTGGGAGATGTGTTCGTTACGGCTGCCGGTGTGAACTGAGCCCGTAAGGCGGCCGTATCTACGGCGCACACCTAAAATAGTGAATGAACTTGGCCCGGATGCGCGCGCACGTAATGGCGCGGGCCACAGTGGTCTTGGTACATCTATACCTACACGCACACAGCGGAGAGTCTCACCTCGCAGTCGGTCTGTTGTTCTTGTCTCGTGTGGACGTGTGTTGTCCGCGCTCTTGTCTCTGGTCTCATTGGGCCTCCTCAGTACACAGAGTTAGCTTCTGTTGCTGCTGTATGTGTTGCTGTTCAAGTCTTTGCTGTGTTCTCATTCTCATTCATAATTTTGTTTAATGTTTGTTCTCTCCAGAAGGTTGTCTGTTCTGTCTAGACTAGAAGGTTAAGTTCTCTCTTTATTCTGTCCTGCTTCATCATCTCAGTGTTGTACTCCGTCTGTTCCGTTCGTGCAGCCTGAGGAGTCGATGTTCAGAAAGTACTAGGTTCTGTTCAATGTGAGATAAGAGCCTTGACAGGGTTTTATATGCTGTGCTTTTTCCGCCTCTTAGCTCCGCTCTTGTTTGGCCCCCCACAGGACATGGCTTTGGCTTCTGTTTCTGCTGAATGGTTCAGCTAGAGTCTGTTACCTTTAAGAAAATGTCTGTTCTGTCGAGACTGAAAGGTTTTGTTGCTACTCAGAAAAGCGTCCTTTTGATGTCAGTGTTGTTCTCGTCTATTCCGTCCCCCACAGGTTGTGCAGTTTATCTTTGGTTGGTGTTAGCTTCTGTTCAGTGCGAAATTATAGGTTTGAACACTATAGTGGTGCTGGTTTCTGTGCTGTTTTTGCTGTTTAACTGTGCGGGTGTGCTTTAATATATATTGACGGACAGCAATTAGGTAATTGAATAGGGTATGCCTGCCTATAGGTTAATAAAGTTTTACGGACGATTCAAAAGGGGACAGATTGTGTTCTATTTTGCAATAAACAGACCTAATAGTATGTTAAACAACTTAAACATTTCATATAGTAATTTTTAACTTCCTCCTGCTCAAAGATTTACAGATTCAAAAGTTTCGTCTGGATAAAAATGGCTCACTTATGAACTTATTCATACAGCAATACAATGAAGGCAATGCCAACTGGCGATCGATTTCATGGCAACGGTATTTATTTACAAGTATTGCTTTTGAGTAAAATGCACGATTTTACAGCTAGTCCATAATTAAAGAAAAATCCCTGAAAATGTGATATCTGCAACAATATAGTGTCGTCACGATTAAACTCTATACCCACAAACAATTAATTACACACTTAAAAGCACATGCGCCACTGTCATCAACACGATTTGATGAAAAGTCAATGTACCTTGAGTGCAGCTTCGATATGACCTCGCCGCCCCGCACCTTTCGACTTCTACCCGCACCGCACGCACACAGCAGAAAGCCTTGCACTTGCAGTCGGTCTGTTGTTCTTGTCTCAGGCGGACGTGTTTTGTCCGTGTTCTTCGGTCTGCTCTCCACACTGGTCTCCACTGTGGCCTCCACAGTACATGGAGTTATCTTCTGTTGCTGCTGTTAGTAGTGTTGTTTTAGGGCACTCAACAGTAGAGTTATCAGTGCCCATGTCAAGTGTTTGTGTTGCTTGTTAAGTCTTTGCTGTGTCCTCGTTCTCATTCATCATTCTGTTTAATGTTTTGTCACTTCAGGGGTTGTCTGTTCAGTCCAGACTGAAAGGTTTAGTTCTCCCTTTATTCTATTTCGCTTGTCAGAGAAGCACTCCGTCTGTTCGGTCCGTGCAGCCTGAGGAGTTGATGTTCAGAAAGTGCTAGGTTCTGTTCAATGTGAGATTAGATCCTTGACTCGGTTTATGTGCTGTGCTTTTTTCCGCTCTTAGTTCCGCTCTTGTTCGGCCTCCACATCACATGGCGTTGGCTTCTGTTTCTTCTGGATGTGGTTCAGTTAGACGTCTGTTATTTTTAAGAGAATGTCTGTTCCGTCCAAGTGGATGGTTTTGCTGCTACTCAGTAAGCGTTTTTGATCTCAGTGTTTTTCTCTGTCTATTCCGTTCACACAGGTTGGGCAGTTTATGTTTGGTTGGTGTTTGCTTCTGTTCATGCGAGATTAGAGGCTTGACACACTTTAGTGGTGCTGTTTTCTGTGCTGTTTTTTATTGTTGTGTTTGGGGGCTTAATTAAAAAACCTCTTGTCAAAAATGTTAGCTTCATGGTACGGGATGAGCTTGTGAGTTTAAGTCCCATGATTAAAAATGGGCCTTGTCACTGGCTCATCCCCCAATTGCCCTACTGACGAAAATTTATTATGCCAGATGGCGAGACACATACTTAAAACTGAATTGTATTTTTCCCCTGTATTAGTGAGGAGAGATAAGGATTCTGCACCGCTAGGGATCTGTCTTCTCTATGACAATTTTCCCTTTTATCGAGAACGACCTTTGAAACCTTAGGAAACAGGTTGGCATGGCATGTTAATTAACGAAAATCTTTTTCTTTCTGGCCAGAGAACCATCGGTGTTAAAACTTGAGCTATCTTTTGTAAATTACATTTTAGAAATATTTTTCAAAATCTTCTGAGATAGTCCCAAGAATAGCAACTTCCCTGTTTCATTGACATGCATTGTGGGTGCTCAGTTTCAGTGCTGTGGTGTCATGTATCTCAAGCTACCTGTGTCGGTATTTTCCCCTACTGAAAATCATATATGGGAACGAGTGGGGGAGATTCTAAATACGAATTTATTTTTATTTAATTATCATATCTTCAATTTAACCTCAATTTCCTCAAATCAATCATGTAGTTACAATTTAATTTAAATCAGAATAACTCTGAAATGTGCACCCTCATGTCAAACCTTAGTATATTTATATTGCATACCAAAAATTATAATAATTTCATGATTACTAATAGTAATTGAGTAAAAGATTTGTAAATATTTAAAATAGTAAAATAATGAGGTTAATTTGTTTTGCAGTCGGATCGTGTTTAACTTGAAGATTTTTTTCTTTCAAAGTTCTGAATGTAGTTTGGATTCTTATGTAGCATCCCCAATCTTTGCCCAAACTCTTAACTTTGTCGTAAGTCACTAAAAGAAATACAAATACGTTTTAAAACAGGTGTTGATAGCCTTCAAATAGGATTCTATTTTTAAACTTACTTCGTCAACGCACACAAAATATGATGCAGTGATATTTTCCAATGTCAAACCAACAGCTATGGTGAGGAATATCTATATATGAATATCAGTTTAGTCTTCCAACACTGAACGATACAACCGTTCTCTACAAGGATGTGGTTGCATGAAGTCCGGTACCTTCTCGTGGTTTGGCCCGTGATTAGGGGAGTTTTATTCCCTGAAACTAATGGCGAGCTCTGGGTCGTCGTCGGGGAACTTTCCCCTTCCCTTTGACTACCTCCCCGTTGGTGACGACAATGACAACACGGACGGATGATTACACAGACAAAAACGACCACGACGTGGGGGAACCCTTGCCCTCCCCATACGTTTGTGGCTGTGCTGGCACGCGTCACACATCCTGGGATGTGTGTTTTCGTGTTGTGGGGAAAAAGCTGTAGTCATTACTCCTAGGTTCTCGAATGTCATCTAGAGAATTGAATGACTTGTATTAAAATCAAATCAAAGAGACTGAAAGAAAATGCCAGTTCTACATGTGTGCGCATACGGGACAAGAAATTAAGGGTGCTACTTTACCGTCAAATGTTTGAGTTTGATAGGGGATATGGTCTCTCGATTTATTACGTTTTGTCACGGTAAGGGTTGTTTTAAGCTCGGCGACAAACCGAGTTCATTTTGGCACGATTTGTGTACATTCCAAAATTAGCTGTCATTATGAGCACTTCGTTTGTACAAAGAGTTGTGATTAGCTGTTATTCTTAAGTGACTTTTTAATTAAACGTACATCGAACTTGAAATATTAAAAAAGGTTTCCAATAATTTTATCATTTCATTTAATTTTTTGTCATTTTAATTTATCAATGTCTGTGGTTTACTGTACAAGAAAAATTATTGCTGGATATTTGTAATATCCTATCTTTGTATGCAACATTAAACGTTAATCAATAATATTGATGTAGGTATCGAGTAAGAGAGAGTAATGAGTTGTTAAAGAGTGTATTGATGTATATTGTTCTATGAAAGAGAGTGACGTGAGAGTTATTGTACGAACTACGAACAAAAATTATGAAACCATAAATGTTATTATAGAAAGAATTGTTTTAAAGGGAAGCTTTTTTTAAAAAAAAAAACCCC
>JAMZAV010012482.1:0-17854 GCA_024449915.1 Sweltsa coloradensis | reverse complement strand
TTTTTTTGAAATTAAAAAAAAAAAATTTTTTTTAAAGGGGTTAATTGGCCCCCAGTGCGACGGGGGTTTAAGGGTAAAAAAACCGGGAAATTTTAGTTGAACACAGGGGTTTCCCTTTTTTTTCCTAGCAGAGTTTTTAAAAAATCCAAAAAAAAGGGTTGTTGTAACCAATTTTCTAAAAATGTTACAAATAAATGTTTATTTTTTTTGGGCCCCCTTGATCTTTTAAAACCCCTAAAATATTACGGACACAAAACTAATAATATGTTCCAGCTAAAACATTCTGTGAGTGATTTGGTCAACTCCAACAAAAAATTTTTTTAAAGGGTTTTTGTTTGGGAAAACCGTAAAAAAAAGGGTTTTATAAAACAATAAAATTTATCATTTATGTTTTATTTTTTCTATCAATCCATAAATCCCCAGTAAATTTTGGGATTTTTTATAATAAAAATTTTCGCTTCTTAAATGATTTTTTTTTTTAAAAATTTTTAAATTTTTTTTTCGGGGGCATTTTAATTTCCCGGGATTTAGTCCCCATGAGTGACCGGGACTTTGGGGGTTTGCCAACAACTCTGCTAAGAAAATTTTATGATAATCCCCAACTATTAAAAATTTGTTTTTTTAATTAAATATATACAGTATTTTTTTCCCAAAACCATATGGTTTTTATTATCAAAAAAGGGTTTTGGGGGTTCCCTTTTTTAAAAAGTTTTTTTTAAAATTTATATAATTTAGGTAAAAAGTTTTTGTTTTTTAAGGGTTTTTTTTTAAGAATTTTTTATTTTAAGTTTTTACCCTTTAAGGGGGGGCTATTTTTTAAGTTTTTAAAATTTAAAAACCTTGGGCCATTTGGCATTTAGGGGGGGGGGGGGGGGGGGGGGGGGGGGGGGGGGGGGGTTTGGGGGGGGGGGTTGGGGGGGGGGGGGAAAAAGGGGGGGGGGGGGGGGGGGGGGGGAAATAATTTTAATTTGAAAAAACCAGGGGGGTTTCCATTTGAAAGTTCCAGTCGTTAGAGCCCCTTTATTGCCGAAAAAACAATTTCAAATGTCTAAAAACATTTAAAAAAAAATCGGGGGGAAAAAAGGCATAATAGGGATGGTAAAAATTTGGGCCCTAGAAATCAAAATCAAAATCCCATGGGGGGGGGGGGGAGCAACGGGCCCCATCAACCCTCCCCCCCCCTTTTACCCCCAAGGGTTTGGGGCCCTAACAAATCACTTTTTTGGAAAATGATCTTCTTTTTCTTATCAACTACAATTGTTAATTTGGGTTATTACTACTAGTTGGTACAAAAACCAGTATTTATCGGGTATTGTTTTGGCAACACTGTATATTTGCCCGGCGTCCCTTCCGTTGTAAAAAAACATGGTTGATGAAAACTGTAGTTGCTTTTATCTTTTAAAAAAGCGAAAAAACTGAATAAATCCAAAGGTTAGGGGGACCAGGACGTTTTTTAAAGGGGAATTTTAAAAATTTTACATTAAAGGGTAGGCCTACCCCTAGTTTGTAATGGCCTAGGGCCTAGGACCTGGGTTCAAACCGAGGGGTTTAAGCCCGAATTCTTTCTTCATTCATTCAGGGGTGGTCTGTGAGTGATAGAAAGGCCCTACATCACGAGGGCGGGAAAAATTCCGGGCTTTTGGGAAAGACTGAATGGTAGTTCGAATTTTCCCTACGGGGGAAATTTTGCAATGGAAATGTACCTACGCCCAACGAAAAGGTGGACTGTGCCCACCCATAAAAAAAATGATGGCACGTTCGAAGCTGAACGGGATAAAAGATAAAAAGGGAAAGGGAACCAAAGTTTAAACCTGAGCCTACACCATCTTGTTTATTTACATGTAAGAATTTGTCCCAACACAAAGACAAAGGGGGAAAGACCCTTGTAAAAAGCTTTTGGAGGATACGGGTTAATGAGAAGGTTAGGGACTATTAAGAGGTTTATTCGGGCATAAAAGCGATAAATTTTCAGTCAATGGAGGAATATGAAAACCCAAGGTTTAGGTCTCCCCAGTTTGCAGTTGAAAAGGCCATGGGTTTAACCCTAGGGATGACAAATTCCTTGCTGTAATTTTCGAGTGGTTTGCCAAAAGTAGTTTTTTACCGTAGTTAGATTTTGGGAGGTTAGTTCTGAAAAACTTACAAGTGATCAAGTAAAAACCAAATTGTTTCATGAGAATTCCAGAAGAGTTAGTGATGAAAAGGGGACAGGGGGCCTTGTACCTTCAAAGGGGGGGCAACTATAAAAAAAAAACCCTGGACAAAGAAATTTCGGGCAAAATTTTTTAGATGTCACGAAGAGGGGAAACAAGTCAGGGAAGGGTTCCCAAGAAATTGACAAAAAATCAAACCCGGGGGCTCTGGAAAAAAGGGTTTTGGTGGATCTAAAGATAAAAGCAAAAAGGCAGCCCCCAGAAAAAGAAAGGCCAAACTGCAGGAAAAAGGGGTTCTCAGGCACTATGGTTTAAAAATTTAGAATGGGGGGAGCTTGGCTTCTGATTGGGGAGCGAAAGCACGATGACGCCCTCCCCCTTTTGGGGATCCCCGAATCTTTCCCGTGGTTTTTCTCCACAAAAAGTTTACCGTGGCAAACGGTGGTATACTCAAAGTGGTGATATGGGGGAAATTTGAGTTTAAATTTGGCAAAGGGTGTCGGAACACAAAAAATTAACTAAAGTTGTGCATTTTTCC
Source organism: Sweltsa coloradensis (assembly GCA_024449915.1). Lineage (NCBI taxonomy): Eukaryota > Metazoa > Arthropoda > Insecta > Plecoptera > Chloroperlidae > Sweltsa > Sweltsa coloradensis. The sequence goes on along the minus strand of JAMZAV010012482.1, from coordinate 15,163 downwards.
CGAACCTGTCTGCGAATTTAGTTTTGTTAGAGAGTGACTTTCAAATGGGTTGTTTTTGGGTTTTTGGATCTGAGGGTCCCTCATATGTACCGTAAAAACTGTTTTTTCGGGTGAAAGGGATGTATTCGGGCCCCACTCCCCACACAAAGAAAAGGGGCTGTACACCTAGTTTGTAGAGCCCAAGGGGGTTTCCAAAGGATTTGGGGTCACGGGGGTTTTCCCCGAGTCCAAAAGGTAAAACAAAAACAACTTTGGGCCACAGTTAGTCATCAGGCTCATTTAACAATGAACACACGGGAAACTAGGGCATAGGAGACTGGGACACCCTCAACAAAGTTAGAAATGGATTACGAAAGAAGGTAGGGGAAAAGGGTTTTTAATTTTTAAACTGGAAGTAAGGCCCAACAAAACCCTTTGTGAAGCATGTGTGATGGGCAAACAGAAATTAGATTTTCCCAAAAAAGACAAGGGTTAAAAAAAGCAAAAAAAAATTCCTAGAAAAATCCACTCTGATTTATTTTGGGCCAAGTGTGCCATCATTTGTCGGTGCAAAGTACTTTATGACTTTTGTTTGATGACTTTAGTAGAAAACGTTTGTTTTTTTTTCTTGCTAGAAAGAGTGATGTTTATACAGATTTAAACAAGGGAAAAGTTTTGGGTAGAGAATCAAACGGGTGGAAATTAAAAGTCCTGCAAAAGTGCCAAGGGAAACCGAGTACATAAACCAAAGATATCCCATTTTTTGCTTGCTTGCAGTGGAATCGGCCCAAAAACCCAGCTTTCCCAAAAGGTCACCGGAAAAAAATTTGGAGGGGCGGAACGGGGGAACCGAAACTATAGTGGAAAAAGCTCGAGTTCTGCTCAGTGATGCGGGGCCCTGAGTGGGTTTTTATGGCAAAAGGGCGGTGGGGGGTTGTTTTTTGGGTTTTCTATCTAAAGAATCGGTCACCAACCAGAGCGTAGGGGGGAAAAACTCCCAGAAGAGGTAGGATGGGAGATAAAAGGGGCCCCTTTGACACCTGCCGATTTTTTGGGGGGTTTCTGCAATGCACATTCCTAAGGAGCTGAGGACAAAAAAGGGATCCGAAAAAACAAGGGAAAGATCATGGTAGGATACTGCAAACCCAATCTAAGGGGTATCGGGTTTTTAGACCCCAAGAATCCCCAGAAATTGAAAAAAACACGTGACGTAATTTTTTATGAAAATATTTTTTCCCGCTAAAAGACATCAATTCGGGGGGGATGGGGGTTTCTTTCTTACTGATAAACCTGACAATCAAATGTGGGAACTTTTAAAGATGTTTTTTTTCGGGAAAAAGAAGTGAAAAGACCACGAAACAGATGGGCCCCGCCAGAGCTACAAAACGGAGTTCAGAAAATGATTTTCATGGAAGAAAATCCAGACAGCAGCCTGTATGGAGCCCAAAAAAGAAATATCCAGTCCCGAAATAAAACTCCCCCAAGGAATTTTGGGGAAATTTATCTTTTACCCGCTACACGCGGGAGGGCGAAACCCCGAAACTGTACGGGGGCCTTGGGGTGCAGATTATCGAGAGAATTTGGGAAACATGCCATGGAGAACGAAATTTGATTCCCTTTTTGTGAGAAATAAAACTGGAAAATTGTGATTTTCCTGTAATCAGAAGCCCTTTTATTGTAAAAAAGGGATTTTTTTAAAATTAAGAAGGACTCTTTGGGATTTTAAAAATACAAAGCCCCGCCTAGTCCCCAAGGGGTTTTTTTTTCAAAGGGGTTGGGGTTAAAATTTTCATTTTTATACTTTTTCTCCTTTTGTTTTTTGGGACGGCTCAATTCAAATGTTTCTTGCTTTGTCAGTTGAAATAAATCTATTAAAAGGGCCCCCTTTATTTTAACAAACAGCCTTTTTAAATAGGTGATTTTAAAGAAGTTTTTTTACTGAAACAGCCGGAAGGGCTGGGGGAAACGGTTTAAAGGGAAAGTCTGTTTTTTTTGGAAAAAAAGCTTTGTATGGTCTTAAGCAAGCCCCCTGGGGCTTGGTATGAAAAAAAATTTTAATTTTGTACTGGGTTGAAAAAGGTTTTAAAAAAAATCTGATTTTTAAAAAACCCTGTATATATTTTAAATTTGGGAAAAAGGGGGGGATTTTCATAATCCCCCTTGTACGTAATGATTTTTTTTTTCTTTAGCAAAGAGGGAAAAAAACAAAACGGAAGTAACAATGAAAAATCATGAGTTTAAATTCAAAAAGAAAAATCTTGGAGAGGGAAAATGTGTGTGGGTATGAGGGTCAGAAGGCAAAATGGGGAATTATGTTTTTGACCAAAAATCTTAATTGAAAAACTCTTGAAAGATTTTTTTAAAGACTAATTGTTTAAAACCCTTTTAACACTCCAATGGAGGTAGGGTTAAAATTTTCCAGGGTGAAAAAACCCAGATCCTTAAATTTCCCTTTTAGGAATGATAGGTTTTATTTAAAGCGTCGCAGTAATCAGCAAAACCCAAAAATTGCCACACATTTAAATGTCTCAGCCAATTCAATAATTTCTATGATGAATCCCCCCAAATTTGGGGATGTGCTAAACGGGTCCTAAGATTTTTTTACCCAAAAAAAAAAGGATTTTTGTCTTGTATACAAAAAACAGGGTTTTTAAACTTGAAGGATTTTTCTGATGCCCGATTGGGGAAAAATTTTTCTTTGGATAGAAAATCTTTAAATGGGTTTGTTTTTGTACTTGGGGGGGGGGAAAAGTGTTAAACTCTTGGGAAAACAGAAAGCAAAAAAACCCTTGCTCCTCCCAAACACAGAATTTAGAATATATGGCTTTAAATCAATGTGGGAAAAAAAAGCAATTTTTTTTTAAAAAATTTTTTGAATGAGTTGAATTTTTCAAAATTTAAACAGAATGCATAAATTTGTATAAAAGATAATCAGTCTGCCCCAAAACTTGGGGGAAAACAAATGTATTTATAAAAGGTCAAAACTTTGATATAAGACACATTTTTTTGGGAATTTCGTTAACCCAAAAAGATTATTGATCTAAAATTTTGTCCAAAAAGAAAATAAAGTTTGCAGATGTCTCACTAAGGTTTGCAAAGGTCCAAATCTGTAAAGTTTTTAAAGGGTTTTGGTATGATGTCCCAAAAAATCCAAAAAGGTTAATTTTTTTTAACTTAAATTTACCAAATGACATGTATCTAGATTTAAAGGGGGAGTGGTTTTGGGAAGGGTCTTCTTTTTCTTAGGGGTAACTACAATTTTTAATTGGTATACTATAGTTGTACGACAACAGTATTTTATCTTTTAATTTTGTTGGGAAAAACGTATTTCTTGTCCCGGGGTTCCCTTTGTTGGGGAAATAAACATGGTTGAGGCAAAAAATGTTTGTTTCTTTTTCTTTTAAAAAAAGCGCAAAAAATGGGAAAAAATCCAATATCACTCCCGCAGTCTGGGGGCACAGAGGCACATGCCCGTTTCTGCTTTGCGACATGAGGTACACGGGGCCCGCCGGTTTTGCCCCCCCGGGGCAAAGTGCATGAGGTATGACGGACTGGAAGTGATCGTACACCCGGCTTTGGGTTTGTTGAGCGCGAGGAACTGTGTCTGGGCCGTCACCCGGGGCGCCGAAAAATACCGTAGGTCTCGTTCCCTTTCGCTGGGAAAAAAAAACAAGCCCATGGGTTTAAAACTGGTCCTCTCAGAATTTTTGGGAAAGATTAAAAATTTTTAGTTTCATAAATAGATTTAAAAATTTTTGGGGGATATTAAAATCATTTTCCCTTATACTAACTTGTTTTTTAAAAAAAAAAAAAACTAATTTTTTATTACTTGTTTTAAAGTAAATACTGTTTTTTTTTTTTGCTATTTTACATAGGGTAAATTTTATTTTTAATTTTATTTTACTTTATATTGTTTTTTGTCCCAAAAATGTTATGGGAGTGATATTACATTTTAAACTTTACCCTTTAAATGGGGGAGCAAAAAACAAAAAATTTCCCAAAAAAAGCCAACTTTGCACAAGAAAAAAAAGGGTACCTATTTTCATCATTTTTTGTCTGCATAGTTTTATTTAATTTTACGTTTTGTACGTAAGCACTAGATTTATTCTATATAAAAATAAAATTTTAAGACATTTACTTGTTGTTAATGACATTTAACAAATAAAATTAGTGCAATATTTAGGGTATTTTAAGAACCATTCTTAAGGCCACAATTAAAACATAGAACACTGACTTCTAAGTCTCCTTAAAATGATTCAATAAAAAAAAAAATACAAACTTATACCACAATCATGGATTCAATAGTCTAAGGCTTTGAGTCCGGTTAATAAAAGTCATACATTTATTTTAATTACCTCAGAATTTATAAAACTACGTATATTCTATTTAGATTTATAATAATTAAATTTGTCGAACCTGTTTGACGATTGCCTCTCTCTCGATCTTCTGGTACTTCCTGAGTAGCACCAGCCCGGCTACAACGTCCGAGGGAACGACGTCCAGGTCTCGGAAGAAGTCGGACAACAGCCGGGCGATGTCCGAGAAGGAGTTCTGCAAGACAGTTAGCATGCATTTAACAACTTGTTGAGGATAAATAGTAATGAAAGGAGAAATGTACTGATAAAATAATAAAAACAGATAAGTAAGGATTAAAATAGTAAGACTAAGAGAGACAACATACAAAAAAGTAGTAAACTTTCTTATATAAGCGTTAACAAGTGGCTGGTACATAGAATCCCAGTCAGTGCTCAAAGTGTAATAATGAATACTACATACAACAGTTTAGTTGTAATTACTCTATTGGACTTTACACTGCACATTAATAAATAAATAATAAATAAATAAATAAATAACAAGATATTTAGCAATATTTCGACGACTATCTTGTTGTTTTATTTACTAACGTGCAGTGTATAGTCCAATAGAGAAATCACAACTAAACCTCACCTAACTCAAAAGTTTCTTCAAATTAATAACATACAACAGTGTTAGTTAGGAATCGCATAGGGCAATGCCAACCAAGCTGCATCCATTTTGATTCTTGGCCAGGCTAGCATGTTCGAGGTTTTATTTTGGGAATTACATATTTTAACACTGTTATATATTAATATGTACACATTACAGCATGTTTTAGTGTAAAAATCCGGCACCTAATAATAATAATTACAGTATGTGAAAAATAATATCCCCTATTTTAAAGTACATATAATTTTATATTACAATATTAACTTTGCTGTATTGTTCGAACTGTTGGTAATGAGTGTTGATTTAAGCCTTTTTCAAAACTTGAGGGTGAGGGCACATATTTAAAATAATTAGGCATTTAATTTGGTAGCACTAACTAATTTGCTCACTAAAGTTTCTCTTTCTGCAAACTACTACACAAGACTGACTTACTCTGTTTCTGTCCGAGTTTCTCATACAGCAGAAGAGGATTCTACATCGATGGTCCCAGCTGTCTTGATAGGCGCGAATCACCTTTCTGGAAATACGAGAAACAATCCGAGTGAGACGATAAATATGACATGAACAAAATGGTGGACACATAAATCGTGACGTAGCCAGGGTTTAGGTCATTTCATTATTAATCAAGACGAACAATAGGTCTGCACAAGCCCGCTTAGCCAAAATACAATGTTGGCATTTACAAGTGACTAATGGCAATGCACAGAACATGTTCAAACTGGTGACACAAATGAAGTACTACGTATTTATTTGATTTTTTTGATTTGGTTAAATGTTTTGCTGGGAATTTAGTAATTTATTTTCCTCATGAATAGGTATTTAGGCATTTGGAAATTAGAGATTACGGGGTGCCAGAACACAAGGAGCAACTATCCCCAACCGGATACGCTAGGTCACCCGAGTCAGCGATACCAGAGATTTTTATCAGGATCACTATACCAATCTAATTGACAAGATACTTTGCACAGATGTTATGTCATGTACATCAAGTCTTTGATTTATTTACATTTAAAAAAAACAGTAACAAGGATTTTTTTTAAGTACCTAAATCATCAAAATTGCTTGTTTTGTTAAGCAATCCTCAATAACTTTTAGTAATCTTTGACTACAGAACGTGAATAAACTACTACTTTGACTATAGAAGAGTGAACCATATCAATGCTTGGCGTCCACGCAAAATTGCATATCGGTCATATTATTTTGGAACTGGATACTGGACTAGGAACAGACAAAATTCCAAATAGGAATCGCTCGAACTTAACTTACTATTCAAGTACAGTATTGTAATGGAATATTGTTTACGCATTCATAAAAATTAACATTAATGCCTTATGCTGGATTAAAAACCCAGTCGTTTGTTTGGCGACAACGTATAATAACAAATGAATACGTACAAGGTAAATAGTGGTGAAAAATATACATAGAGAAATTAATAAATTACCTTTGTCGCCAATTCCTGTTCCTGTTTCCCGACCTCTTGTATTGAAACCTGGACTCTGACTCCTTCATCGAGCGTTGATACTTCTTCATCTTGACCCAGGACCGACCAGCGGCGTCGTAGGTGCACCATACTGTCACCAGCACACTCAGCAGTACGCACCAGTTGCATATCACAATACCTGAAGCAAAGGAGTTAGTTACTCAACAGTAGAGTTATCAGTGCCCATGTCAAGTGTATTGAAACCTGGACTCTGACTCCTTCATCGAGCGTTGATACTTCTTCATCTTGACCCAGGACCGACCAGCGGCATCGTAGGTGCACCATACTGTCACCAGCACACTCAGCAGTACGCACCAGTTGCATATCACAATACCTGAAGCAGGGAGTTAGTTACTCAACAGTAGAAATATCAGTGCCCATGTCAAGTGTATTGAAACCTGGACTCTGACTCCTTCATCGAGCGTTGATACTTCTTCATCTTGACCCAGGACCGCAGCGGCATCGTAGGTGCACCATACTGTCACCAGCACACTCAGCAGTACGCACCAGTTGCATATCACAATACCTGAAGCAGGGGAGTTAGTTACTCAACAGTAGAGTTATCAGTGCCCATGTCAAGTGTATTGAAACCTGGACCTCTGACTCCTTCATCGAGCGTTGATACTTCTTCATCTTGACCCAGGACCGACCAGCGGCATCGTAGGTGCACCATACTGTCACCAGCACACTCAGCAGTACGCACCAGTTGCATATCACAATACCTGAAGCAGAGGAGTTAGTTACTCAACAGTAGAGTTATCAGTGCCCATGTCAAGTGTATTGAAACCTGGACTCTGACTCCTTCATCGAGCGTTGATACTTCTTCATCTTGACCCAGGACCGACCAGCGGCATCGTAGGTGCACCATACTGTCACCAGCACACTCAGCAGTACGCACCAGTTGCATATCACAATACCTGAAGCAGAGGAGTTAGTTACTCAACAGTAGAAATATCAGTGCCCATGTCAAGTGTATTGAAACCTGGACTCTGACTCCTTCATCGAGCGTTGATACTTCTTCATCTTGACCCAGGACCGACCAGCGGCATCGTAGGTGCACCATACTGTCACCAGCACACTCAGCAGGACGCACCAGTTGCATATCACAATACCTGAAGCAGGGGAGAGGCATGAATTTATATCATCTCTCGTTTACATATTGTCGCCCTAGAACCGCATTTTTATTAAAAAAAAATACAGTAATGCCAAAAGAATCATATTAATGCAAGAATTATTGCATGCATTAAAAAGAATTAAAGTGTCAGTATAAGAGTGATATCAAAAGAGACTGTTACACAAATCAAAATCAACAATGCTTATTTGGAATAACATAAGTCATTTCTTGATTTGGTTAGTCAGGAAACACAGGAGTAGAGATGGGCACTATCTTAGATAGATATATCTAAGATATTATCTTAAGATAGAATATAGTATCTTCTATCTTCTTCTAACATAAGTCATAGGGACTATCTACTATCTTCTATCTAAGATACCTGTTTGTGTGTTATCTTCTATCTTTTTAGGAAAAAGATAGAAGATACATTGTCGAAAGAAAACGTAGGAACCTGCATGATTTTTCTATGTTTAAATACATATTTCTTGTTAAAGTTAATTTCTTCCCTCCTTATTTTATCCTCCGTTTATCCTTTGAATAGTTTCCCATTATTATTTTGTAATGAACTGAACTTACTATGAACCGAGTCAATAAATATTCAATTTATATTTGCTTTGTTTTCTAGAAATGCTTCGACGTACAGTCAAAATTAGCAATAGAATTAATGATATTCTAAAAAGTATCTTCTATCTTCTATCTGCCAATTTTTTGGACTATCTTTTATCTTTCTATATTTTCTAATATCATAAAAACATCTTCGATCTTCTATCTTAGATACTCAAAAGAAACTATCTTCTATCTTCTATCTTAGATACTTTTACAACTATCTTTGCCCATCTCTGCACAGGAGGTGGTATTGTTTTTAATACAATACAGAAATTATAAAATTTATCCCAAGTTATACCGACTCGGTGGTCTAGGATTGTATTAATAATGCAGAATGCTATAGTGCGGTTCGAAAGTCACCGTTCACTCAAATCCAACACGACATATGGGAACTAGAAAATCTTCTGCCTGAACTGAAATTCGAACCCAGACCTTTCTGCGACGAACGACGATGACGAATTTTATCATCAATGCCATAAAATAATGCAAATACTAGTACTCTTTCGCCTTGAAGTAAAGCAGCCTTCGGGCGTGGTCAGGGGGGGAGTGGGTGAACGCTATGCCCTTTAAACTCGCGTATACCACTGGTTAGAGCAGATGTAGGGTTTGAGAGCTAGTGTAACGGCTTCGTTCTCCTCGATGTCTGCTCGGCAGTCCGGGTAAGTGGAGGAACCTATATGACTGTCAAGGTTACACCGTCCCTTCGGATGGGACGTTAAGCCGTTGGTCCCTTGGTACTTTTCGAAAGGAGAAGGCTACGTGCCGGTACCGGGTTTCCCTCCTCCCTTCTGTTCATACTTCATCCTCATCTCAACGTCTCGAATAGCCAAAGTGCATTAATATGAGACATTAAGCAATATCCAATCAATCTTTCGTCTTGCATGCACCAGTCACCACCGCAAGTCAAGATGTTTTCGTGGTGAATAGCTAGTGAGTCCCTACCCTGACACGTGTGAGCAGGTAAACCCAGGCTGACATTTAGCTGCTCCTCCTCCCACTAACTCGAACACAAACATGTCACGGCAGGGTTGATCGCTATGCTAATAACGATCAAGTCAATTAGCCCGTCGGGCTGGAATCCCAAGATACGGAAGCCTACTACGAAGTGAAGTCAGGTCACGGCAGTTTCTAACAGACAGCTAGTTACATGCTAGTACATGTACATCGATTTTGATTTTTAGAAATCATCTATATGGCCAAAGCAAGAAGTAACCAGTATAAATCAGTATTTGTTATTTTATACTTCACAAATCAATACTTCTCACTTCATTTTTCATTTCATTCTATTTTTTCATAATCTGTAACTTATTTTACTTATTGTTAAACGTAATTTGTATAAATGTAAATTAATTTCTTTTTGATATTCTGTGTCTTAAGGCAACCTTAATGTAAAGGCAGAGCTTTGTTTAAAAAATAAAGTTGTACTACTGATACTGATTTGAATTTGATATTCTGTGCAGTTCTAATTCTAAGATATACTGTACACTAAGATGTGAATAAAACGATAGGTAATTATAAATGTAGGGCCTACGCCTCTATCGTAGCATAGGGCCTACTTTCAATATTATTAGTAAATTCGTTAGAAAATGCAGTCTTTTGGTGCTTTTGTCCTTCCTGACTGGCTAAAAATACACTATTATTGAAAACTGAACCTATTTTGTTTATTTTCAACACTTAAATAATAATGATTATGGGGAATAATGATTTTCTATTTAATTCTTACGTAATTATTAATTATGTAAGTTATATCAAACATACTAATTATTTAGCAAAAATTGGATGATAAAATAATATCATGGGATATGCGTTTAAGGCAATGGATTTTGTTTGCCCGGTTGACGGACACTATAGTTGTCACGAAAAAATGTCTATACAAAAAAATTTATCTAACATTTGAAAGCGATTTGGAATTTCGTTATGCAGCTTAGCACCACTGAACTGAACTCTTTCAAGATCCACTTTGCCCAGAGTATCACTTCAGTCATAACGAGGTTAGTATTATGGGGCGGTGTCTTAAGACTTCGCTGCCCCGCACCACCAAGCTATATGAACTCTTGATGACCCCACTTCTCTCGGAGGTGCCGTTCTAGTTCAACCAAGGACTGAATCATTCATAACGAGGCTACAGAAGGAAACACCTGCCGTTTGTGTAGGATGCGGGTACGAGTTGCATCAGGCTCTTTGTACTCGCGACTCGCGAGGAAGATGAGTATTGATTTAACGTTCATAAAATATAACCATCACGGAATTCACATTACTTGAGAGAATAATTAGCTCTTTTCGGGACCTCTCTTCAAGGAAGAATGCTCACTTTAGAAGCTCAACCACGCCTTGTGACACAATTTGTATTTATTGATATAATATGTTTTGTAATTGTCATAAGAAACGCAATTATGTGGTTAATAAATAGAAGAGTAAGGTTAGAACTTAGGAGATAACTTCTTTGGGTTTATCACTGCTACCAAGGACCAAGGAAACATTAACCAACTAAATAAATAGGAGGAAGATATATCAGCTGTAAATGCCTGCGAAATAGTGTGGAAAACCTTATTGATGTAAACATATTGCTACTTGATGCATTGCGTCATTCTTGAACTAAAATTTTTAGTCATGCGTTATCATCAGTAAAACAGTAATGAACGAGAAATTAATGCATACCAATATAATAGTGTGAACATAGTAATATTATGTTGGTTAGCAATTAGTTCGTGAATTAATAAACGAATCAATAATAAAATATACAAAGGCTCTAAGATGGTGTGCATAGAATCACAGTAACCCACTCTGTAGTTCGTCATCGTTGCCGAGTAAAATTGGTAAAGTCGATTAGGAATGTTTCAGAAGTAGTTCTCAGCACGGGAGTTGTTATGTGAAGGGTAGGCCTAGTTCCGCATTCTTGGGATGGGGTGAAGGCGCATGTTATCGGCACTGCCACCCAGATATTACCCCCCCCCCCACTGTCTCTCCATGCGCACAAGGTTGATTGTTGACATTCCCTTGATTCCTCCAAGGGCTAGAACATCAGCATATCAAAATGGTTTTTACAATTGATCTGTCTCCTAATGGAATACACTTCCAAATGAATTAAAAACAGACAGAAGTTTCAATAGCGGCATCAAAGATTACTTTAAGTAGGTTGTAGTACTGTTTTGTTAGTTTTTGTGGCATTGTTTAGTTAAGCTTTTGAAAGGGATTTTATTGGATGAGCGTAGCGAGCGTAGCGAGCGAAGCGAAGATTTCCATTCTACTACACTGGAGAAAAAAATCCGGAAGGGTTTTTTTTCTTTCTTTCTTTCTGTATTTTTGTCTGTTTGTCGCCGATTCCGGCTAAACCGATACTCCGATTGAGATGAAATTTTATGGAGGCCTTCGAAATCTCTGACTTTAGAACTGCCAGGTTTTTGAGCGCAATCGGAAAATATTTCTCATGAAAATCGCAATTTACGATTTTTTTCGATTTTTAAAAAATTCTTTGACTTATAGCAACCTACATGCTTTATCCGATTTTAATGATTTTGCACAGAACCTTTATTTTATGAATTAAGGTATTCTTGTGAAATTTGAGTGCAATTGAAAAAATATTTATCATAAAAATCGAAATTTTACGGGTGTTTTCTTTTTTTAAACAATCTTAGACTTATAACACCTACATGCTTTATCCGATTGTAATGATTTTTCGCAGAACCTTAATTTATGAATAATATATAAGTGTTAAATTTGAGCGCAATCGAGAATTTATTCTTATGAAAATCGCAATTTTACGATTTTTTTTTAAATTACGATTGATTGAAAAAAAAATTAAGTTAAATTTTTATTTAATTTAATTTAATTTAATTTAATTAAAAAAAAATTCAACTTAGTAATGATTTTTCCACAGAACAACAGAAAATTCGCATAACACATGGCAGCTCAATGCACCAATTACGCTCATCAACAACGCGGCGGGACTTAAGCGTTTTCCTAGTACTATTTATTGATGTTGTATTTAATCTGTATTTAACTTGGACATTGTATTTTATTATATATTGTATTAGAGGGTGACCGGTACTCATGTACTATGGGTCAGATGCTCTTTCTGTCATTATCGCATCCATTTTTATAATACAGGCCTAACACGTTCAAATGTTGTAAATGAGAGTGCAAATACTAATACATAAATACACTGAATTCAACATAAAATGTCATGAGACCGCTTTGTTTTGCTTAAATGAACACTAAAATCAAGATATTGCTTTATTAAATTAATCAAAACACCATACTTATATTTAACAATAGTTAACTAGATTATATCAGCACTCATTGACACCCTTGAATTGGTTCACTACCAACCGCCTAAATATTTCCATTACCTAGAGGCTTTGTAGCCTGTTGTCGACCAGGTAGACCCCTTTTTCGGTTACAGTAGCAGTTTGCAGCGCTAACACCTCAGAGCGCCATATTTTGTTTAATTTTGCAATCTTAAAATTCGTGTAAACATAGTTTTTAAATAAAATATGACAGCATTGCACTTAAACAAATCAGTGGACAAGAATCTATAATTATTATTTTTTGATATCCCAAAAGTCGGTACAAGATCAATTAATTTTTTTTTCAAGAATCCTGCCCAAGGTACAATGTATTCCCCTCTTCGGGTAGGTATATTGGAGATACGACATAGTGAAGAGATGTCTGCGGTCTGTTAAGAGGAGTCAATTCCTTCCAAAACCTCGGGAAAACAGTCAGGATTGCCGGTCTCAACGGGATTCGAACCCGGAACCTCGCGAATGAGAGTCGCACGATTAGCGCTTGAGCCAACACTATCGGTCGGTAAAAGATCAACAATACAAAGCGTTCGCGGGCAGGGTGCGAATTGACGGTTTGGCAGAGGGTGGGATGGCCAAGTACAGTATCTGTGTGGGCCGAGATGGCCTTAGAAGCGATATGAGGTATTATTTTGAAAAGAATACGTGTAAATTGACGCATTATTTATTAACATTATGAGATAAATTCATTTGATATGATATGGATATCCAGAAGTGGGGATTAGGCATCCCCGGCAGGGATACCTTTCAGTAAACAGAGCCAGGGATGAAGTTACCCGAGGGGGGAAATCCCCACCAAAACCATGCTCGCGGGTACACTAGCGTGGCGAAGGACTGGACAACAATTAACACTACTGTGCACATGGTCAGGCAGTGAAAGGGAGGTCCAGTTGTAATATTATCCAGGCCTAGGGGGCAGCGGATATGAGTATCTCCTGACAAAAATCTGAAATCGATCACACTGTATCCATGTGGAGGTTTTGTGTAATCGATTTGCTCCCGCACCCATTGCTAAACTTTCACATTTCGATTCCGGGCAGGAAATTAGGTATTAGCTTCGCAAAGGATTATTACTGTACGTACTACGTTATCATATGGTGACTCTACATAACATCAATAAGCTAAATGCACACCATTCCCTACAAACACACCGTTCTCTCGATGCATATTATTGTAAGTTTATGATAAAACTATACTTTTGTGCTTTAATGAGACAAATATATTTTTGAGAACTAAGGTTCGGCAATTCCTATTTGTATCAATACTACCATATTTTTTTACTTGTAAGTACAATCATTTCGATTTTCTACGTCCTTCATGACGTAATTTCAAGTCGAATGTGCAAATATCCAATGACTTTTTGACGGTGGGTAAACATAAAATTAATCCTTACAAAATGCTTATAGTTGCAGAAATAAAAATGCTAAATATTTAAATTTAAATTGCTGTTTTCACGTTTCTCTAATAATAAATGTGTAATTATTTAAATAAACGCTGGCAATATCAATAATTCAAGTTGTTAAATACACTAAAGCATCACACCATCCACATGAAAGAGTGATATTCCTATTTTTTTCTCTCTTCAAGTCAACTCTTGTGGAATAAAACATAGTGGTTTTACAACGGAGCAATCTTTGTAGGTTTGAAATGAAGTTTACAATGAACTCACCTAAAACTGCTTCTTTGGCTCCTTCAATGGGGCAGTCTTGATAGTTCATCACCAGCCACACTACGCCTAGGACCAGCCAGACGAGTTCCGTCAGCATCACACCTGAGCACAAACATAGATCAATGTAGATCATTATAGATCATGACTAGAGATGGGTGAAATATGAGTTTTGCATTATAGATGCAAAATTATAAAGTTCATATTTCTTGAAACGCTATAAAATAATATTTCTTAGTTTAAATATACAGTTTAACCATGATATTAATGATATATTTGACTACTTAAAAATTAATGAACTCTTTGGCAAAACCAAAATTGTACAAATTGATTTATTTTTGTATACTGGACCCCGAGATACATGACAGGCAGCTATTCTTTAGTTTGGCCCTTTCGACTATATGGCGTAACAGATGTAAACTTATACAATGTCATTCATAGTTGTAGATCTATAAACCAATATTTTCCGATGCTATGAGGAATTTTAAATTATCCTTTTTTCTGTAACATGTCTTCTAGGCTTCCGAAAAGTTACCGTTTTAGACAAGGTTATAAAAAACATGAAAAGGGGACACTGCCAAAATACTAAAGTACAGAGCAATTAATAGAGTGTGTATGAATGAAATATAAACCCAAGTAGCACAAAGTGATGGCGATCTTATGGCGAGCTGTAACATCGCCATCAGTTGAGCTGATGGCCCATAAGCGGCGATGCGCTTACGGCCGCTTATGGGGTTGGCCAGGCGCCCATAACTTTGCCATAAGCAACGCGCCGCTTATGGGCCATAAGCGGCCCACTGTAGCAAAACCATCAGTTTCGAAAATACCTGCATTTTTGGACAACGGCCCGCTTATGGGCCATAGCCGGCGATACACAGTTTGCCATCAGTTCGCCGCTTATGGTCCACAGGCGGGCCGCTGTAGCAAATCCGACAGTTGCTTCACTTTGTCACAGCGGGATGCTTACGGCCCGGCGGTGAGAATGTTCGGAACACTAGCACGGAGCACATCTAGTAGAGACGAGGAGTCGAGAAGACAAAAATATAATCTTT